>PVJS01006144.1:0-61149 GCA_004027185.1 Glis glis | reverse complement strand
GGACTGAATTAGTGGTTGCTCCGATCCTAAGACTCCAGCTCTTAGACCGCTCGACCAGCTACTGGTTCCTCTGACTCTCCACGTGCAGTCGGAACTCGGGACTACATTGCTTCGAACTGTAAGACTGATCTGATAAATCCCTTTTTCCATATACTCATTCTGTGAATTCTGTTAGTCTAGTGAACCCTGGCCAATACACCATCCCTGATCGAGGAACAAGAGTGAATGAGACATTTGCAGTCTTCCATCATCTTGCTGCCCTGGGGGCCTGTCCAATTTCATTTCATTGCATCTCATTCTCTCAGCACTACATTAAGAGTGTTTTTTTAAAAAGCCAATTTTTGCCGGGCGTGGTGGCGCACGCTTGTAATCCCAGTGCTTGGGAGGCTGAGACCAGAGGATCCAGGTTCGCAGCTAGCCTCAGCTATTTAGTGAGGCCCTCTGCGACTTAGTGAGACCCTGTTTCAAAATAAAGAATAAAAAATAGGGCTGGGGGTGTAGCTCAGAGGTAGAATGCCCCTGGGTTCAATTCCCAGTACTGCAAAAAAAAAAAAAAAGCCCAATTTTGTGGATTTTGAAGTGTAAGGGTTTGAACACACATATTCTGGGAGGGTTCATTTTTCTGAGTTTGCCATCTGGGCCTGGACCCTGGAAGCCAGTGGCCACCTTTCCGATTCCCCTGACCTCCCCACCGACCCCTGCAGTAGCTGGCTGGGAGGCCCTGGGCGCAGGCCACAGTCCCCGTGCCCCCCGGGTTCCTGAGCTACCCCGTGCACAATGCAGAAGCACCAGGAACCCCAACCGGGGTGGCGTGACAGGTCATCTAGCTCATCCCTGACACAGGAAGATGAAGGAGCGACTAGGAGCCCAGGTGGGTGCTCCCGGCCTGAGCCCTGAACTTCTAGAAGGCACAGTGAGCAACGCTGGTGACAGGCCGGATCCCTGCGAGCCCCAGGAACAGCATTGCGGCAGTGACCCAGAAGCTTCTGAAATATTAAAAGCTCGTTAGCTCCAGGGCTGTGGCCGCCAGTGACTTTCTTTGGCGTCACACGTCAAATTCAGGCCACGTCTAGCCCCTCCCTTGATCTACCTCCACTGTTCCCCTAGGCCGAGGCATCCTGAGAGAGTCCCGGCAGCAGAAGTAACCCCCACAGGGGTGCACTCCTGACCCCTCTCCAGCCTTCATTAATGGGACAGAGCCTGCCTCAGCCCAGAGCCCTCTGGATTCCACAAGTCACAGAAAAGAAAATGTTCAGGCCATTGTCCAACCAGGCACAGGTGGGACGGAGACCTGTGCCTGCCAAGTCCCCTCTGTCCCCGTCAGTCTGCTCCCACCATCCTGACCATGGGTGGACGGCGCTTGCATGCCCGGCATCGGCTCTCCTGGCCTCTGCTGGCCTGCGACCCCAGAGGCGACATGGAGTCTTCCAGAATTTACTTTGACCTCCCGAGAGCCTTTGCCTGGGACTTGCCATTGACTTGTGGCTACCTCTCCGAGTCACACCCTGCAGCCCTCGTCTGTGCTTTGGAGCCCAGTGTTTCTCGCTCCAGTAATGAAAGGACCCTGCGCTGCGGTGTGTTCCCCACATCTCCCATTGTCAGGTAGCTTTACTTCCGGTCTCTCTTCCGGAAGCCTCATTTTTAATTGGCTCTCAATGGCAGGCTTTGTGACTTTTTGTTTTGACGACCTGGAAGCTTCCTTCTCCTTCTGTTCTAGTTCAGCCGGGAGAGGTTGTCGTGCGGGCGCCCTGTGGGTAACGAGACCGAGCAGCAAGAGCTGGTTCTACGCTCTGAGAGTCTGGCGCCCCTGTTGCAGGGCTGTGTGAGCTGATTGCTAAAGTGTGATTGCTCGGGGGTATTCATACCACTGAAGTTGGAAAACATGACACATCAGGCGTTGGACCCCAATTGAGCTCGGTGGGCTGCGGTCCTGGCTTCCACTGAGATCACCAGAGGGCATATAGTCACTTGTCTGGGTCCCATCACAAACCAATTAAACCAATCTCTCAAAGTAGGATGGGTACACTGGCAGTTTTAATTCCCTAGGCGATTTTAATGCACAGCCCAGTTGAGCCCAAGGCTGAAGAGATGTCTGCAGGGACATTCAATCCTGATAGCTGGATGGATGGTCAGCTCCCACCAGGCCCCGCTGCTCATGGCCCAGTAAGGAAGAGACTTCTCAGTCATCAAAGAAAGCTGGTGGAGCCCCAGACCAGCATCCAAGTCCGATCCGGGTTATTTACTCAAGACTTAACTGGCTCTTTATCTCCCTGGTTAATAAAAGCACCATGGAAACTCTGACATCAGGGGATGGGTGGCTGGGCACACCTTTCCTTGGAAGCACAAATACACCTTGTTTATTAAGGTGCTTGGCGACCTTGGATGAGTCCCTGCCCACCTGGGCACCTGTCCCCACCTGAGGGGTGGTGAGGACCTTCTAACTTTGCCACTTCAGACCTCTGGGCCTGAAACCACACAGTCTTTTTTTCTTTTAAACAGAGAGACTCAGCAAGGAGAGGAGATCAGCAGAAGCCGCCAGACAGGGGAGGCAGGGCTGGGCCTGGAGCCAGGCCTCCTACCGACACCTGTGCCTCTGAACTGGGGGCTCCAGGTTCCCTGGCTCAGACTGCTCAGCAAGGAAGTCCTGGGACTGGAACTTCAGCGGCCGAGGACTGTGGACAGGAGGGGAGGGTGGGGCCTCGGGTGCTGGGGGGGGGAGCTGGAGCCATCCAGGAGCCCCTCATTAGGATGCTTTCATGCCTCTCCTCGGCCGCAGCCTCTGCATCTTCCTCTTTAAAATGGCCTGACTGGGGTGGGGGCCTTGCTGGGGAAACTGAGTCCCAACCAACAGGCAAGCATGGTGTGCCTGTAGCTGGTGCTCCCAGTTTGCTCCCAGAAAGGACTGCATCAGCAACAACATCGGGGCCACCCTCATTCCTACATCCAGGCCCTGACTAAGGCCATTGCTGGAGCCAGCTGGGACCTACACATGTCCCCAGGCACGGAGTGCCCATCGTTCCTCCATGCAGCCTGGACCGGCTGGCCCTGCTTCAGGACCTCACTCCATGCTGTCCCTCAACCCTCTCTGTTGTGGCAGAAACCAGGTCACTCCCGGTCACCTCAGGAAGGGGAAGATTCCCTGACCCAGCCAGCAGGGCCCACTGAATTCGCATCCGGATGGGCGTCCCTCCACAGCTTCCTGCCGGCTGGGCTCCAGGCCAGCCCGCCCTATTTTCTTGGGGACATCCTGCAGATCAGCAGAGTAGGGTCTGAATCCCCTCTTGGCTCTGAAGCTGGAGAGTTAACTTTGGGGCCTTCATTTCCTTCTTTGAAAGTAGAACACAAGCTGGGCGTGGTGGTGCACATTTGTAATCCCAGTACTTGGGAGGCTAAGACCGGAGGATCCGGGTTCGTGGCCAACCTCAGCTACTTAGCGAGGCCCTCTGAATCTTAGTGAGACCCTGTTTCAAAATAAAGAATAAAAAATAGGGCTGGGGGTATAGCTCAGAGGTAGAATGCCACTGGGTTCAATCCCCAGTACTGAAAAAAAGAAAGGAAAATAAAGAATAAAAAGTAGGGCTGGGGGTGTAGCCCAGAGGTAGAATGCCCCTGGGTTCAATACCTGGTACTGCAAAAAAAAAAAAAAAAAAAGTAGAACACATAACACATAATGCCTCCCCTTGGGGTGAGGGTCAGACGGGACAATGAATGAGGCTGTTACCCAGCTCCTAGCTTGTAGGGATTGCTACAATTCACAGTGTCCTCAGCCTTGGCCCAGGCTACAGAAATGTGAGTTCTGGATCCTGCACTGCCACAAGCGGCTGTGGGATAGCAGGCAAGTCTTCGCACCTCTGGACAACCGAGTTTCCTCATCCACAGCTGGGAGGCGCCAGGCCCCTTCCATCCTACAGAATGGAGCTGATCCTGGGATTCCCTGGTGAACAAGAGGCAGGACTGACAGCTCTCGACTGGGCCACCACGCAGGATTTTCCAAGGGGCTCCTCACTAGCTCACTGTCCCCAGAACTGTCCTCCCCCTTCATCCCAGAACCAGATCTGACGGGTAAGTAAATCTCCCCATAGCCAGCTTGCTATGCCTGCCATCCTGGTGCCATCTGGTCACGGGGCATGTGGCAGTGAATCATGACTTCTGGTTCATACTTTATAGTTCACAAAACAGAGCCACATCTGTCCCCTGGTCTCACCCTCGGACACCCAGCGAGCTGCGCGTTATTATACTCATTTCACAGGCGAGACAACTGAGAGGTCCCGAGAGCTCAGGTGCTGCTCATGGCAGCGGCGGGGACATGTTGAGCCAGTGACAGGACGATGGAGAGCTCCCTCTTTCCTGCTCAAAAGGACCCCATCCGGATGCTCAAGTCCACCATGGTGACTACTATATCCCCGCTGTTTGAAGGGGTTCTGCCTAGGGGATCAAGGGGCACCGTGTAGGATGGGCGAAAGGAGGGAAGGAGGAGGAGAGGGTGCCACTACCAGGTAGTAGACTCCCTTGTCCTCAGCACAAGCAGTGACACTTCCCTCCAACCTTCTGCCCCATCCTCATTCCCCTGGTCCCTCTCTCCTCCCCAGGGCTCCCCAGGTCTCCCTAGGGCTCCCCAGGGCTCTGGCCACCTGCTCCCCCACAGCCAGCTACCTCTGGAGAGCCCCCCCCAGGCCTCCTTCAGAGATAGCTCAGCCTGGAGATACAGACAGACGAGCTGGCCCCCCGACCTGCCTGCTCCTCACTTCTGGGGGCCACCTTCACCGTCCCCCTCTCCTACCCCTGAGGGACTCCCATCCATCCATATTCAGAGCTGGGCCAAGCATTACTAGGTGCTGCCCGCTCCTCCTTTTCAGCCACGCCCAACTAACTCATGGCCCCCATAGTGCAGAGGGGACGGCAGATGGATGTCCCGGTCTGGGGGTGTTGGTGAGCGGAGGGAGCAGCCCCTCCATTTGCCTGTCGGGAGTGCAGTGGAGCACAGGACCTCGTCTGTTGTGGAAGGCGAGTCCCGAGCCCGGGAGATTAATATCCAGGAGCTTGAGAAGCGTCTTGTGATGGGCTGCTGAGTGCGGGTGAGTCAGGGCATGACGCTGCAGTGGGGCCCTGGGGGGCCATTTCCTGAGCATCCTGGAAAAGTACAAAGCCATTACTTACAGCCCAAACCGCTTTCGTTGACATTGTTTGTTGGTCGGGCTGCTGCATAAAATGCCTCAGGTAGGTGACATTTATCAAATCAAGTGCTTTCTAGTTTTAGTCTCGCAATACATAGACAATTCTCTTTGTAGATAATGTCGCCAGCCTGCCCGGGTGTGTGCAGCTGAGCGATCTGATTGAAGAAGATGCAAAGTCTCCAGCCATCAGGGGGAAAGGGGGAGAGGGAGTTTGCATGCCGTGAAAGCAAACCCTGTCCATCCCCTTCCACCGTCCTCTTTCCTAAGCAGCGGAGGTGGCTAGGGCATGTAGTTGGAGGATCCTGGCCCTGTGGTCGTATGCGCAGATGCTATGTGCATATGACAGGTCACCTTTCACCTTCCTGTAAGGCTTCCTGTGCCCAGGGCACCAGGCTCGGCCTCAGCTGTTAGAATGTGTGGCCAGTGGCTACCGGTGGCATTTGGTGCTGCCCAGTTTTGTGGCTGACAGGGGCTCCCCCAAGGGCCAAGCACTGGCCTGAAAGTCCTTTCCTTCCTGCCACCTGTTTGAGGAAGAGTTGGTGTCTTAGCCTTCTCCCTGCTGTATCCCAGTAAAGGATACAGATTTGCTGTATTGATTGATTTGGAGGATTGATTTGCTCACGGTTTCCTTGGAAATTCTAGGTTCAGTCCATCCGAGGCTGGGGTCTATGGATCTCAGGGCATGGCAGCGGGAAGCAGAGAGAGAGAGAGAGAGAGGGAGAGCACGTGGGCTCCGCTCCTCACATCTCGGAGGCCGGAAGCAGAGAGTACGCAAGCAAGGGGATCGGGGACCATATATAATCCCCAAGGCCACACATCCAGGGACCCACCTTCTCTGGCCACACCTTCTTGCCAGGTTACCACCCAGATAAATCCATTACAGTGGATTTATCCACTGGTGAGACTACAACCAAGCCCTGCTTCCAACATTGCTACCTTGTTTCCATGAGGGACGGGCGACATTCTAAATCCAAGCCATTAAGGTTGTCCTGGGCAAATGTGCTGACCGCAGGCTCTGGGCACATCCCCTACTGCTGCAACAGAAATGCTTACTGCGTTCTTAACGTGCACCCGGCTTCATGTGGCTCCCCATCTACCCCGATTTTGATCTTCCATTTTCAGGTAAGAATACAGTGTCTCCTTGTCCAAGGTCGCCCATCTGGCGTAGAACAGAGCTGCACCCAGCACTCAACCTTGACACCTTTCCCCCTGTGCTTCCTCTGTGTGCACGGGGGCGGCCCCCCGGGCTGGGCGTCTCCCAGGTCTGACCCTGCCTCCCACAACACACCAAGGGAGCCCATGGGGACCTCTGGGTGGAGGAAATCCACCTGAGACCTGGCCTCACCACCGACTTTGGGAAGCCACGGTTCCTCCTCTACAGGAAGGGTGCAGAGAGGTAGACAGTCCCGAAGTCCCTCCACGTCTGCTGGCAGCTATGGGTCTTCTGGGAGGGCCAAGAGGCCGGTCCTCTGCAGGTGGACGGTCTGTCAGGGCCAACTGTCAGTAACAGCAAGCTGCAGCAGCATTCGGAGCACGTGGATGGCTTCGGCGGGCCCATAAATCCTGTCCACACCCACTCTGCTTCTTGGCTGCTCCTCGCCTGTGCCTTCTGTCTGAGCCTGATAAGAGATCCAGCCATACCTGAGTGGCAGTTACAGCAATAAAGGCCAGAGTGAGAGCTATGCTACTGTCCTCTTCCCAGAGGTGAGAGCTCTTCTCTCTTGCTTCGGGATGAACGCAGTGTGGTTGAGGTCATCTGATTCCATCTCCTCTCTCTGCTGGTAAGAACACGGAGGCCCTGAGTGGGCTTGGGACTTGCCCAGGGGCATGCCAAGTTGGTAGCAGAGCCATCTAGAAGTCCTGCCTCTTGGATGAGCCTCTGCTATTCATGTGCACGTCTGTGGCCATGACAGTCACAGCAATGACTCTCTGGGCCCGACCTCTGCAGACCCTCTGGCCAACACGGATGGCTCTCTCCATCCAGTTGTCCTGCCACCATGGCTACATGGTTGGCCTTGGTTTGTCTAGGGTAGCGTTTGGACCCCTCGTTTGTTAGCCGTGAGTCTGAGTGAGGTCTGAGGGTCTGGGTGTCCCCGCAGATGCTGCGGTGACCCCTTCCCACCCCCCTCTTGCAGAAAAAGGTCCAGCTGATGTTCTGGGTCCCTCAGAGCAAGGCAGGAAGGAGCATGGGTCTGTCACCCAGGCTCTGGGGCTGGGTCTTTCTACAGCCACCCATGGGGTACAACTCACTGGAGGGGGGCCGGCTGCTGAGACAGCTTGCCTTCCTAAAGGAACTTTCCTCTTTGGGGTACCCAGTAAAGTCTCACGATGTCCCTTTTCTCCAGAGGTCCAGCTCTGTGCAGGGTCTTCAGGTGGCCCAGGCAGCAGATGGTGGCCTCTGTGGGGGTCTCTTCAGCATCCTGCCATGCTGGGTGGGGGAGGGGTGTCCTGCCTTCACAGGTTCCACGCCATCCCCCACCCCACCGGCTTCCCATACCTACTTACTTCTTTCAGACAGAAGGGAAAAAATAGCAAGAAGATCCCAGAGGCTCTGAAAGGCTTTCATGGGCTCCAGCAATTAGGAGGCTGAGCCGTGGGAAGTGGCAGGCGAGCTGGGGGTAAGTTACTCCGGGAAGACAAGTCACAGGAGGAATTTTCCATGATGCCCGCCCAGCCCACAGTGGTTTGCGACAACCGGAGGGGCTGCCCTTGGGGGCAGGTTCACGCTGACTCTTCTGGAGGTGTCCCACGGGCATGAAGGTGATGTCCCCCCACCAAGGGAGAAGCACTGTGCCAAGCCATCGCGGCTCCCTTCTGGTTTCCTGTGTGAATCCCTCTGCCAGCTGTGTGCCCTGTCCCCGCTGGGGGAGGCTGGCTCCAATATGAGGGTGACCATTCCCAGGCTCTGCTCGCAGTGCTGGTGGGAGGGGCAGGCACCCGCACGCCTCTGATGGCCTACTGTGTGCAGCAGGTCAAGTGAGCCAGGTACAAAGCCCCTGCCCTCAGCCCCTCCCCCCTGTCCTGAGCCCGATGGCCCTTCCTCAGAGCCGGGGGCTGAATAGCTCGAAGCGTCCTGCTGTTCCTCAACCCCGCAAAGGTGGGCGTGCAGAAAGGAGGCTGCCCCGAGCAGCTGCACTTGACCTTCGCTAAAATTAGGTTCCGAGTCTCCAGGGGCAGTTGAAATGAGGATGAAAATGAGAGAACAAATTGAGGGCATCGGAGGATGTTAAAATATGTGTCTGTATTAGTGGAAGCAACGAACCGAGGACTCCCATAACGAACGAAGCTCTGTGTGGGGGCTGCTATCTTAGGGCAGGGTCAGAGTGTGGGGGCAAGAAGGGACCCCAGGAGCACCTGGTTCCTCCAGGCCCCTTGTCCTAATGACAGGGAAACTGAGGCCTACAGAGGGCTGTGACACCCAAGGCCACAGCACAGAGCATTACCAAGGCAGGCCAACCACATGGACAAGCGCCCCCCACCCCCGGACCTGCCCCTGGGGGAGCCCCCTCTGAGTCCCCAGCCCCACCCCTCACTGCCCCCTGCAGGGACTGGACTCCTTGGGGGGTGCTCACATCTGTCACAGGCTGCAATAAACTTCTAAAAGGCAATGCTTTTTAGGAAGTGCTATCACAGTGTCTGGCATACGATAGCTGCTTAATAAACCTCGGTTATTATTTTCATTATTAATATTGATTGATGGAGCTGGTGACATGAGAACAGTGTTTTCAGGAAATTATTTCTCCCCTGGCAACTGAGTAGGAAGAGAAGTGCAGGGCTGGCTCAGCCAGGGGATGCCCCACATTTGGGCCAGCGGGAGGCTGTGGAGGAGGAAGGAGGAAGGAGGGAGGCAGAGAGGCTGCGTGGCCCAGCAGTGCAGGGGCCTTTATTTTATTTTATTATCTATGTATATATGTATGCATGTATGTATGCATGTATGTATGTATGTATGTATGTATTTTTGTGGTACTGAGGATTGAACCCAGGGACATTCTACTTTTGAGCTACACCCCCCAACCCTTTTTATATTTTGTTCTGAAACAGGGTCTCACTATATTGCTAAAGCTATCCTCCAATCTGTGATCCTCCCGTCTCAGCCTCCCAAGTACTGGGATTACAGGCATGTGCCACCACCCCTGGTTTGAAGGGGCCTTTCTTGAACATCTACTAGGTGCCAGCACTGGGCTGGCTTTCATTCCCAACAAGCCTGCCAACAGCCCCTAGCTCAGCTGAGGAGCGGGAGCTGGGCTTCCAGTTCTGGCCAGTCTGCCCAGTTCTGGGTGTTCACTCTGTGATGAGGTCCTGGGCCACCATCATGTCTGGCATGCTGCTGCCTCCCTGTCTGCTCCCTGCCATCCTCCAATCCTGGGCCTGTGTGGAGCGCTCTCTTCCCTCCCTTGTCCTCTCAGCCCATCCTGGATTCATGTGACAGTGTTAGAAGTAGGGTCTTTTAGGAGGCTTAAATTAGAGGCCTCTGCCCTCGTAATAGATTAGCAACCTGGAGGAGCTGGCTAGGCCCCTTCTGCCTCTCTGCCCCCCCCACCCCGCCATGTGAGGGACGGTTCCTCCACTCTGGAAGACACAGCATTCAAGATACCATCTTGGAAGCAGAGAGGAGCCTTTGCCAAAATAACCGGTCCAAACCTGCTGGTACCTTGATCTTGAACTTCCAGCCCCAGGACTGTGAGAAATAAACTTCTGTTCTTAATAAATTACCTGGTCTCCAGCATTTTGTTATAGTAGCACTATTAAACTAGAATATATTCTCTATTTGAAATATTTCATAATACAAATGCAAGAATGAAAGCTAAAGAGGAGAACAGTTAAGGGGACCTGTGGCTTGCATAAGCAAGAGCCCAGGTGCGGAGCTTTGCAGGCATGGTGAGGGGTGGAACTCTCTGGGCTCTGTCCCCTCGGTGTGCTGGCTTTGACCCTTAGCTCCTGAGGCAGCTCACTCACTCTCTGGGGAAAGCGGGGCTTCTCCCATGACACTGACACAGGGCAGGGCCCTCATAAATGGTTCATGTAGGAAGACAGCCTGGCCCAGCCTGGACAATGTTGATAAGGCTGAGCAGGGCTCCCAAGCCCCGGGCTTCCCTCCTGCATCCAAGAAGGCTCAGGAAGCATGGTCATCGCTGGGGAGGCCACATGAGCTCAGCCACTCCTGGACATACAGGGTTGTTCTCTCGGCTGTGACCCGGGGAGAGGGGCCAGCAAGAGAGCTGCTCGGCCCGTTGGTGGATCCGCAGCCAAGAAGGCGTGTTGCTACATGTCGACAACAGGCAGACCTCTGGGACAGGCCAAAGCAAGACAGACCCAGGGGGACGCACTCACAGGAGCCATAGCCCAAGAGCAGTGATGGGCCACAAGACACCTGGTGCTTGGGTGTCCAGAGAGGGAGGCCACTCCAGGAGGGGAGGGTCCCGGGCTTCTCAGAGGAGGCAGCCCTGGCCTTGGGCTCTCTGTTCACAACACGTGCTCCTGCCAGCGAGTCTGTGGCATAGGCAGGACAGAGCTTAGGTACAGATTAGTTTCAGAGAGTCTGTGTCACTTCCCGAAAGTCACATGGGCAGCAGAGCTAGAGCCTGAGTCCCCTCTACCTGAAACATGGGCGCCACACTCGATTCTCTTCCATTGTCCCCACCCCACAACCTACAACGAGTCCTGCCCCGCCCGTTCCTCCCTCCTCCCCAGACCCTGCCACAGCCCACACCCTGTCCTTCATCCCCAGACAGCCTCCCTGTGTGTGCAAGCGCATCTCCGTGGCCCGTTATTTCCACAGCAGCCTGTGTGCTGTTTCGAAATCCTAAATCCCATCTCTCCTCTTCTCCAAATGGCTTTGATCAGAGCGAAAGCCCAAGCTTCTTATAAGGAGCGTCTTACAGGTCTGGTCTGGTTGGCCTCTGCCTCCTCCCTGACGCCTATCATCTTCTTCCTGTAGGGCCTTTGCATGAGCTCTGACCTTCTCGAGCCTGGCTCTTGCTGTCACTCCGGTCTCAGCCTTATGTCACCTCCATGGAGAGGCCCTTCCTGACAGGAGTCATAGAACTGGGATATAAAGTTTGGGGGTGACACAGGGGCATGAGTGAGAGAAATGTGGCTACTGAAGAGGGACAGGCAAGGAGGCCCAGGGGCGCACCACACTCCTACAGTGGTAACACCGTATGCAACTATGGCATGGTGTCACAATGGTTTGGTTTGATGACAAGAAGTGGCTGGTGACCCTGACCGGAGGTCAGCAGGCAGAGAGCCTGGCCGAAGGGACTGGAGAGAAAGCAAGAGCCAGTAATGACAGAAGACGCTTTCAAAAAAAGTTCTTCTGGGCAAAGGGGCAAAGGCTGGAAGGGCGCAGGCAAGAGGGCTTTGTCTCCCAGCGTGGAGACACTGCAGCTTGTCTGTGCATATGACCCAGGAGTGCAAAGACTTGGGGTGCAGGAGGGAGACTGTCCTGGCAGGAGCAGTGGCCGGAGGAGTGTTGAGACCCGAGCACAGGGGGAAGCTAGCCTAGCAAGCAGCAGAGACTTGTCCTCCATGGGAACAGGTGGGAGGGGAGGCAGGATGAGAGAGGGCGTCATTAGCTGGGGAGTGGGGAAAGGCATTATTTGAGATGGGCAGCACTGAGTGCCCTTTGAGAGTGAGCATTGAGATTTGTGGCCGTGGATTTGATCTCTGACCATCCCGAGGGTTCTCACCAGGGAGAGACATAGAGTTTAACTTGTATCGGGGCCTGGGCAGTGGAGTTTGGTGGAGCGAGGAAAGGCTGAGGAGCCTCAGTGACACTGGGGTTACGAGGAGGGGCCATGGGGTTGGTGACACTGGTATTACGAGGAGGGGCCATGGGGATTAAACTGGGTAAAGATGGAACTGTAGATGTGAAAGGAAGATACACAATGAGAAAGGTGGGTCGTCAGTAATTTGGGGATCTAGATGAAGTTTAAGAATTGATTAGTGAACTATGTGAGCATGAAAGGCCTTCCTATACCATACTAGCATGGATTCTGGAAAAATTATAACAAACACACTTCTTAACGTAGCAGTGAATTCACAAGAAAATAAAGAAAATCTCCAAGGAATATCTTCATCTCCCTAAAAATAGAACACTAAGCTGAAACCTGATTAATGAGTTATAAGCAAATGAGAAAACCAAAGTTTCTATGGGGAGACACTAATTGCATCTCTGAGGCTGGGAAAATAAGCTTTAGGTTCACCAAAAGATTGAGGAGCTGAACTTGAGACTTCTACATTAGGGTGGGACCTGTAAAGGGGCTAAAGCAGCTTGAGGTGCTCGTATTACCTGCATCCCCGAAGGAACAGATGCCAACCCTGCTTTAGGCCCATAGGACTCCTGCACATTAACGTGAAACAGATATGAGTTCATCATCACAGACCAACACATGCAATAAGGAAGCAAGTCAGAAAAGATTTAGCCTCTCAAGATGTTATGTATTGGAAATGTCATACACAGATCAGGAGATAGTTGGATGGAATAGTCAGATGAAACATTTAAATGGAATCCCAAAGAGGAACAAGGAGCCAAAAGCGTGATCATATGGACCAGAAAAAGAGCCAAATGAAACATTTAGAATTAAAAAAAAAAAAAGTGTTGGAAAAAGGTTTATTGGATGAGTTACATAGAAGGTTAGACACAGTTGAGGAGAAAATTAGTGAACTTGATAGTATAATTGAGGAAATTACTCAAATGCAGAAAAACAACAAAAAACAGTTAAAAAATATGAGAGAGAAATTAAAGACACAGAGGACAGAATAAGAAGATCTAATATATGCTAAATGGAGGGGTTTTGTTTGTTTGTTTTTGGTACTGGGGATTGAACTCAGGGGCATTCTACCTCCAAGCTATACCCCCCAGCCCTATTTTTATTTTGAAACAGGGTCTCACTAGGTTTCTGAGAGTCTCACTACTTTCTGAGGCTGTTCTTGAACTTGAGATCCTCCTATCTCAGTCTCCCAAGTACTGGGATTACAGGTGTGTGCCACCACACCCAGCTAAATGGAGTTATTTAAAGAGAAAATAAAGACACTGAGAGACAATATTTGAAGAGATAATTAGAAAAATTTCTATTCTAGAGATTTAAAAACAGAGAAGCAGAAGAAATGAAAAGAAATCCAGGCATGGTGATATATAAATATAAATATATAAATGATATATAAACATATATCATTTATAAATATATATAAATATCATTTATGAATAAATAAATATATATATATATGTATATATGCCCAGCTGTATTCATTCTATAGATTACACAGCAGTGGACATGAATTAACTATAGGAATATTCAACAATATGGGAGAATCTTACAACCATAAAGTTGAGGGAACCAAAACAAGGCACAGAAGATAATTTGTCCCCAAGCAAACAAATAAATATCTGTTATTTAGGTATAATATAAATGAGATAACTTTATTTACTTTAAAGACAAGGAATGAAAAACCCAAAAGTTAGGATGATAGACCTTTAGTGATAGGGTGCAGCAAGCTTGCAGGTAAGTAAGCAGCTCACAGGAAAATCTTTCTCAAGATCATTTTTACTGAGTCAAGCATGGTGGCACATGCCTGTAATTTTAGTACTTGGGAGGCTGAGACAGGAGGATCACAGGTTCAAGGCCAGCCTCAGCAACTTAGCAAGACCCTGTTTCAAAATAAAAAATAAGAACTGGCAGTGTAGCTTGGAGATAGAATGGCCCTGAGTTCCATCCCTAGTACAGGGAAAAAAAAAAAAAGATTGTTTTTACTGTTCCAAATCCATTGCACTTTCATTTTAGCATCATCTTATCTATTTTTGCAGAAGAAGATGGGATTTTGATAGGGAATGCATTGAATCCATAGACCAATTTAGGAAGCACTGTCTTCTTAACAATATTAAGTCTTCTGATCCATGATAATGGGATATTTTTCCATTTATTCAAGTCTTTTATTTCTTTCAACAATATTTTATAGTTTTTCAGAGTATGAGTCTTGCATTTCTTTTCTTAAATTTATTCCTAAATACGTTTTTGATGCAATTATAAGTGGAATCATTTTCTTAATTTTATTTTGGATTGTTCATTGCTAGTGCACAGAAATATAATTTTTTTTTGTAAATTGACCTTGTGTCCTGCAACATTGCTAAACTCATTTATTAGTCACATAGCTTTCATTGTTGTCATTTTAATTTTTTTCTTGGTGGCTTCCTTAGGATTTTCTATATACAAGATCATGTCATCTGTGAATTGTGGTAGTTTTACTTCTTTTCCAATCTGGATTCCATTTATGCATTTATTATTTTTCACCAGAAATATTTTTTGCCTAATCACCATGGTGAGACCCTCCAGTACAATGTTGAATGAAGGTGGCAAATGCAGACATTGTTCTCTTGCTCTTGATCATAAGGGGAAGCACCTAGTCTTTCACCATTAAATTGATTGGCTGTGAGTTTTTAATAGATGCCCTTTATCAGGTTGAGAAAGCCCCCCTTCTATTCTTACTTTGTTAAGTATTTTTAATCATGAAAGAGTGCTCAACTTTGTCAAATGTTTCTTCATGTGTCTACTGAGAAAATCATGTGGCATTTTGTTCTTTATTCCATTATTATAGTGTATTATATTAGGCAACTTTCATATGTTAAACCAACCTTGCATTCCTGCGATAAATACCATTCCATCATGGTGTACAATCCTTTTCTATACATTCCTAGATTCTGTCTGTAGTATTTTGTTGAGGACTTTTGCATCGACATTCATAAGGGATATTAGTCTGTAGTTTACTTCTTTTATGATATCTTTGTGTGGTTTTGGTATCAGCAGAATACTATTGGCTTTACAAGATGAATTGGGAAGTATTCCTTCTTTTTCTATTTTTTGGAAAAGTTTGTGAAGAATCAACAGTCATCCTTATTTTTCCTTTGTTAGTGAAAGCCCCTGGGCCTGAGATTTTCCTTGTGGGAAGTTTTAAATGTACTAATTCAATCATTTGTTATGATTTTCTATTTCATCTTGAGTCAGTTTTGAGAGTTTGTACATAGTATATGTTAAAGAGTTGCTGGAGGAGATACTAGAGGAAGTGAGCTAGAAAGAAACAACCTGTTAGCCAAATGGTGTGAGGATTGATGTCAAGATTGCAAATGAGATGTGGTTATTGATGGCAGGTTCAAAGAAACACTTCTCCCCTTTCCCTGGCACTGTCCTACTCAATCTTCTGATCATCCTGGCTACCTTGCTCCCTAAGGACTTCCTGATCTCTAAGTTTGGGTTAGGTGCCCCCCTTGTTGCTTCTCCTCATTTTGAGGAACACATCTTGCAGTAGTCTTAAAACAGGATGCATGTGAAGTATTATATAGAGACACATGTTACTTATATGCTGACAATGTCTCTATTCTTCCTTTACACGTGTATTCATTCTAGTTTGGGAAACCTCAGTGTCCGGGGCTGCCATTGAGAAGATCAATGATGTTCTAATCCTTATTCCTTTGGATGTGACATTTCTCTTTGTGTTTTGGTAGCATTTTAAGAGCTCACCTCTCCTAGATGTGTTATAGACTTACTCGAAGGTGCACTTTCATTTTCTAGGCCAGTGGTCCCCAAACTTTACCACGCATCAGAGTCCCCTGGAGGGACAGAGGCTGCTGCTGTCCAGGGACCACACTGTTCGAAAGCCGCTGTGCCAGGCCATTGATGGACCTTCAACCTGAAGAGCTGTGTCTTTCAGTTCTAGAAATTTTACTGTAAATTTTTTTAAAAAAAGAAAACAACACTGCACTTTGTTTGCATCTTGTTTGGTGAGTTGGTCTTTTAACCTTCTGAAATCCCTATTTTCATATTGCCCCTCCTAGAATAATCACTCCATTTTCTCTTCTCTCTTTTTCCATAGTTTTGTTCATATTTCAAGGAGACTGTAGCTTCCAGCTCCCATGTTTTTATTTTGCAGGAGCTCTTTCATGCCAATGATTTTTTAAAATTAGCACCCTGTTCTTGTTTCTTGATTGCAACCTCGCTGAGTTCTCTGGGGACATTGATTAGTTTTTTCTTCTGCTCCTTGCAGAAGCTCCTCTCCCCACTCCAGCGCCAGCTCTTCCAACTTTGTGCTTGCTTGTCTTTTATGTTAGAGGTATTCTTCAGATGTCTGGGAGCCTTGGGTCTCCACTGGCACACAGAGTGAGGCACCATGAGGCTGGCCGTGAGCTCTGTGTGCGCACATGTGTGGTGGTGGTGATGGTAGGAAGAGGAGTTTGTTGGCTAATCTGGGTGATTAGGTGGCAATTTGGCTTTTTGGTGAGACATCCTTCCTAGTACATTATTGTTTTGGGTTGATCCCATCTTTCCAGCAAAGCTTCTTCTAATCTCCAGTCCACAGGGTATATGCCCAGGTGCTGGGGTTCCTGGAGGGGACTGGAGAAGCAGGCAGGGGCACCCCACAGCTCTGAGTAAGACTTTTGCATAACTCGCTCACTCCACCCTTGCCTTACTGGGCCTGGAAGTTCCAATTCCGGAGCCTCTTCAAAATGAACCTCCTTAGAATGCCCCTGGGTTCAATCCCCGGTACCGCAAGAAAAAAAAAAAATGAACCTCCTGTCTCCTGCGGCGGTGGCAGAAGTGGAGGACACAGGGGAGACCTCTGGTGAGCAGGGTTGGCCAGAAAACCTATGGGCCTCTAGTCTGCTCTTCATCCAGTCTCTTCTGGGTTCCCTGGGCCTCACTGCTGCCTTCTGGGGACCCAGGCTCCAAGCTTCAAGCTCCTACCTTTTAATGCCTTGACTGTCATTTTAATAGTGTCTACTGGAAGTGGAAGTAAACAGGTATGCTCAACTGGCCGTGCATTCCCTGAATGATTTTCCTGTCCCCAAAGTTGGGGTCCTCAACCCACAGTGTAAAGTCAAGCTCTCCAGCGTGACTCTCGGCAGCTGCCCACCTTACTGCCCTCCAGGACAACCAAGGACCTTACTCATGCTGTTCCCCTTGCCAAAACAGCCTTCCCCTTGGGCGGGTGGAGATGACATCTCTTATGGAGGACCTGCGGGCTTCTCCTCCTGCAGGGGGGGGCACAGGCTTTCTGACTCCCCCTTACTCAGAGGTTCTCAAACTGGAATGTTCTGACAGTCCCCTGGGGCATTCCCAGGCTCCAGCCCAGGAATTCTGATTCGGGGGTGGCATGGGGCTCAGGATTCTGAGGGCTTCGTTGGCTCACAAGGGATTCTGGGGCAGTGGTCCTGGCCGTCCTGGACTTCTGGCCTGATTTCCAATTGGTTGCAGAGGGCAGGTGCTTGGGCCAGAGCATTAAAGGCAGGGCGGAGACTGGAGGCAAGCCTGGTGCAGCCCTGTTGGGAAGGGAGGTCCAGGAAGCGAGGCGTGGTCTGCTGTTCATCCTGCCACAGAAAGCCTGCCTCTCTCGGGACCATATGGAGACCAGGGTGAGAGTAGGGAGGGAAGGGCTGTTGGGAACGTTCCCGAAAAGGCCTTGTCTCGAGGACCATGGGCCCGGTTCTGCTGCCTGGGTAGGGATCATCGTGGGTGATATAGTGGATGCCGGACGTATTCCAACTCCCAGCGCTTTCCCACCAGTGACTCATCAGACTGATTTCACGGGCTTTAATCAAGCACATCTTGGCCCCATATTCCCAACTGGGTAACGGCGCTGGGATGAGCAGCAGGGCTGGCTGCAGGACGCAGGGCTGGCTGCAGGACGCAAGCCTGCCGCAATGGGGCAGGAGGCTCTGCCAGGCGGGTGGAGAGAGCTGGCCAGGCACGGCGCTCCCAGACCTCCTCTGGGAACACTGCTTTTCCTGAGAGGTTGCCCTGGGTCAGGCCTGGTGGGGAGCTCCAAGCTTCTCAGCTGGCTCTCAGCACAGGAGGGCCACTGAGGACAGGAAGAAAGGCCAGGAGGAGAAAGGAAGAGAGGTCCGAGCAGGGGCCGCGCAGGTCTGGTGAACAGATTAAAGAGAGGACGCCCTGTTAAATCTGAAGTTCAGAAAAATATCAAGGGGTTGTTTAGTACGTGTCCCCAAAATTAAGTGGACGCCCTGTATTTTCACTTGCTAAATCTGACAACCCTATGCACGGGACTCCAGCCAGGACATCGATTGAGCACCTTTTATATGCCAAGCGCTTTGCTGAGCAGACACTTTTAACTACTCTCTTTATTCTGTTAATAAATATTGCTGGGGCACCTGCTGTGTGCCAAGACTGTTCTAAGAAGAGACAGGAATCCTACTGAGCAAAACAGACATAAGCTGCCCCCTTGGCACTCACATGCAAGCAGGGTAGGGGATGGAGGGGCAAGAATAAGCAAACAAATAAAACTATGTCAGGAGGTAAAAGTGCTAAGTAGAAAATAAAGGAAGGACCGGGTGTGGTGACACATGCTTGTAATTCCAGTACTTGGGAGACTGAGACAGGAGGATTGCAGATTTGAGGCCAGCTTCAGCAATTTAGTGAGACCCTGTTTCAAAATAAACAATAAAAAGGGCTGGGGGTGTAGCTTGGAGGTAAAATGCCCCTGGGTTCAATCCCTAGTATAAAGAAGAAAGGAAGGAAGGAAGGAAGGAAGGAAGGAAGGAAGGAAGGAAGAGGTTAAGGGTAGGAGGTCTGTTACTCTACACTAGGTGGGGTGGAAAAAAAGTGCTCTGGCTCAGGCTTGTAATCCCAGTACTTGGGAGGCTGAGACAGGAGGATCACAGGTTTGCAGCCAGCCTCAGCAACTTAGCGAGGTTCTCAGCAACTTAGTGAGACCCTGTTTAAAAATTACAAAAAAAAAATACACCTGGGGGTATCCCTGGGTTCAGTCTCCAATCACACACACACACACACACACACACACACACACACACACACACACGTAAAGAAAAAAAGAAAAAAGAAAAAAATGCTCTGAGCAGAGACAGGCAGGTGGGAGAGCAAGCCATGAGCACACCTTGGGGAGCACCGCAGGCAGAAGGAGGCCGGCCTGGGTGGATTCGGGCTGGATGCTGTGAGCAGGGGCTGAGTGGGGGCTGGGGTCAGAGCAGGCCCAGATGGTGCCAGACCTCATAGGCAGGCGGGGAGTTTGGCTGGGAGCAAGATGGGAGCACGGAGCCTCTCATCAGGGAAACGACCTCCTCCTGCCTCCCCGGGAAGTGTCTCTGCTGTCCCCACCCCTCAGTCCTCACAGCAGCCCTGTCTGCATGTTACAGGTAGCAAATGCGTTTAGGTGTCCCTGAGCTGTGCCTGGCCCGTCCCCCTCCTTGCTGAGCTCCAGAACCCAGTGAAGGGTGGGGACATGGGACGGTGCCTGGCAGCAGTGGGGGGAAGGTTTGCTGAGTGAGAAATGTCCCACGTTCTCCGCTCGCAGGGGGTTCCCGGCAGCTTCCAGGCGGGCGGGGCCTCTGCAGGTCCTCTTTCTTCTTCCTCCATTTTCCTGCTCAGTTTCCCCCACAGCTGTTTCCCGAGGACCTGTGATGGGCTAAGCCTGCTGCTGGGTGAGACACCCAAGAGAACAAGATAATTACACACTTCCAGGTAACTGGAGCAATACATAGGAGGCTGGGACAGAGCAGATGGGGTTAGGAGGGAGGGCCAGGGCACCGCTGAGAAGGTGGCGCGAGCTCAGGCTGTGGGGAGCGATGCCCCTGAGCCTTGTCTCTCTGATGCCCAATGCGAGGGTGCAAAAATTAGGATCTCTGTGGTCCCGGAAGGAGTGGTCCAGTGAGCCCCAGCACTGGCCTTGAACCTGTTCTCACAGAGGGGAGATTTCCTTGCAGTAACCAGCAGGGCCCTGGGCCCCGCCAACTGCCCTCCTGTTCCGGCCAGCGCTCCTCCCTGTCCTGATGGAGATCAGGTGTCCCTAGCAGTCCCAGGTGGACATCCCCGTCCCTGAGGGCCCTGCCTCCTCTGACTGGGACCAGCCTGATTGGGTGTGCCCAGGCTCTGCCTTGCCTTCCCAGCTCTGCAGGGGCTGGTGCCTCGAGGTTCACAGGCCAGCCTGGGCAGGCACCAGGGGCCTGAGAAAGCAGCAGGGGTGGGTGGTACTGGTGGCTTCAGCCCTAAAGTCCCTTCCTACTCCCCGCTCCATCCCGGGGGGCTGCAGCTCCTCGGATCCACAGGGTTTGCCTGGCTCTGCACGCCATGCCTGGCATAGGGCAGATCCCTGGTGTGTGGCCAGCGGCCATGGAGGCTGCATTCTGAGATGCTCAGACCCGGCTGGCCTGATGGCGCCTCAGAGCCTTCCCACCGAAGCCTGCCTGCAGCTGCTCCGCCCAGTCAGCTGGCCCCAAACACAGCCCTCCACAGCCTGATGAAGCTCAGCAGGGGCTGGTTGAGCCCCGAGGGCTTGGGTGCGTGGCTGCAGCCTGGTGCCCCAGCTCGCCCCAAACACAGCCCTGCACGGCCTGACGAAGCTCAGCAGCAGCTGGCTGAGCCCCGAGGGCTTGGGTGCATGGCTGCAGCCTGGTGCCCCAGCCGGTGCTGCCCTCAACCCCCTCACTGGCCAGGGACGTGCTATTTTCTGGAGGAACAAGCTGGGCCCAGAGTGGCTCCTGCTCTCCCCGCCCTAGGCTCAGCCAACCCCCTCTCCCTGCAGTGGGGTGAAGCACAGCCCAGCCACAGCGGGGTCAGGGGAGCCCTGCATCTGCCAGCCACCCTCTAACAGCCCCAGAGCCAGAGGGAAGGCGTAGGGGCCACAGAGCAGAGATGTGGGGTGTGAGCCGTGTTCTGTTTCCCTTGAATCTCCGTGTGGGGGCATTTGCTTGGCTCTGCAGGTGGATCAGCATGCGTGTGTGTGTGTGTGTGTGTGTGTGTGTGTGTGTGTGTGTGGTGTGTATGTGTATAGTGTGTGTATGTGTGCATGTGTGCTGTGTGTATGGTGTATGTGCTTTGTGCGTGGTATACATTGTGTGGTGTGTGCATGAGTGCACATGCGTGTGTGGTATGCATGTGTGTATGTGACATGCACATATGAATGTGGTATGCACGTGTGTATGTGGTATGCACATGTGTGTGGCATGCATATGTATACATGGTATGCACATGTATGTGGTATGCACATGTGTGTGGTATGTACATATGTGTGTGGTATGCACATGTGTGTGCATGCCCACCCGCTGCTAGGCAGCTTTGTCTGTGTGCAGCAGAACATGCTAACCCCTGTCGTGCTGCAGCCCGTGAGCCCCGGGGCGGAGGGAGCGGGCGGAGGGAGCGGCGGTACTGGTGGGTTCGGGGGCTCCCTCAGGTGTCCCGTGCCTCTGGTCCCACCCCTCACATCATCACGGCCACCCTGGCAGGAGACATTGGGCTGTACCCCAGGCGTGGCACTGTCCCCAGAGCACTCCCGCAGCTCTCCCTACTCCATGAATGGGACTTTTGCTCCTGCCGTGTTGGCCGGGAAATGCATCCGGGAAGCGCAGAGGTGACTGGGGTCCTGAGTCACAGGTTCAGGGGAGGCCCCTCCTGGGGCTGAAGCCTGTCTGAAGCCTGAGGGATATGGACTCGCATCGGCTGCGTCCTGGGGGAAGTAGCAGGGTTGTTTGGAGGCGCTCAGGACACGCCTGTGCACCGCGAGTAGCAACGGCAGCGTTGGCTGAGCTGTGCTCGTGCGCTGTCTCCTGTGGCCCCTTGCGGGCCCCTGGGGCCGACACCGGTGTTGTAATCTTCATTTGCTGATGGCACATGGGCTCGGGACGGCGGGCCGGAGGAGTGATGGTGGACTGACCCTCCTCTCCAGTCCCCCTGTTGCATCCAGACCCTGACTTGGTGGACAGTTACCTGCACAGGTGACTGGGGTGAGCTTTCACCCATGGGTGCCTCCTAACAGTCAACCCACTTTGCTGATGAGGAAAACCCAGCTGAGGACCTTCAGCGCCTGCTTCAGGGGCCCAGGCTAAGGAGGGAAGAGCCAGGATTCAAGTCCAGGGCTGTCTGACCTTGGGTCCAGTTTTCTTCAGAGTCCTCTATACCAGGTGGCGTGGGGACAGTGAGGGTTGAGCCCCTTCTGCGGTGGGAGCAGGATGGTGTAGTCTCATCATGGCCAGGCAGGCAGAGCCAGCCGGGCTCTGGAAGGAGTGCGGTCTCTGTGCTTTGAGGCTGCTGTTACGGGCATGCAGCGAATGGGGTCAAAGTCATGTCCCCAGGAGGAATAGCTGCTTCTGCACAGGATTCTACATTGTTTTCCTTCTAAGGGGGAGAGATGAACAGGTGCCTGAGCCAGGTGAGCTTGCCATGACAATCGGTGTCACAGCAGGGAGGTGACACTAGAGTCTGGAAGTTTCCACCAGCACCCATGCTTCCTTCTACAAAGCCAGCCCCAACTGGGAGGGCAAGCTCCTGGCCCAGAAGCACTCTCCTCTGCCATGGGGGGCTTGGAGCACCCCAAGAGAAGGCAGTAAGTGCCAGGTTGGCGAGGGTACAGATGAGGCTGAGGGCAGGCGTGCTGGAGAGAGGACACGGAGGATGCCCCTCTCAGGTGTGTGAGGCCTTTGTTCACCTGCCTGTGAGGGGCGAGGATGGTATAGAGTATGGCCAGGAGCTCCTGACTGCTCCCCGATCCAGCTGCTGGAGGGGATCCCCCAATCAGGAAGAAACTCGGAGGAGGAGGAATCCCCTCCCGGGCCAGCACCATGAGCATGTGGAGGAGGGTGGGGTGAGGGCAGGTTGTGGGGGTGACCGTCCAGCCATGATGCCCGAAGCTAAGGGTAGAGTCAGAGCTGTGTTCCAGGTGCCAAGCCCAGAGAATTCAGGTTCAGGTGGGAAGTGGGGGTCAAGATGGGCTCCCAGGTGGACAGGGGTGAGGGGAATCTATGATGTGGATAAGATTCTGTAGATGGACATAGGTACCCACTGTGGCTTCAAGGCACCAGGGGCCTGAGAAAGCAGCTGGGGTGGGTGGTACTGGTAGCCTCAGCCCCAAAGCCCCCATCCTACTCCTCGCCCCCATCCCAGGGGTGCTATGGCTCCTCATAGCTATAGGATTTGCCCGGCTCTGAACGCCATGTCTGGCATCAGGGCAGATCCCTGGTGTGTGGCCAGCAGCTACGGAGGCTGCATTTTGAGATGCTCAGACCCGGCTGGCCCGATGGCGCCTCAGAGCCTTCCCACCGAAGCCTGCCTGCAGCTGCTCAGAGCAGTCAGCTCGCCCCAAACACAGCCCACCACGGCCTGATGAAGCTCTGCCCGGGGCCCAGCACAGCCACTGTCAGAGGGGCCATTGCAGAAAATCAACATGGGGAAGGGTTTGTAACATTGGAAAAGTAAGAACCATCGACCCCAGGGGCTCCGGAGGGGAAGACTGTGGGTGCCCACCCTCCTGCAAGCCCATGTGCCCTGATGCACCCATGGCCAGGAACACCAGGGCTTGGTGCTCTCTTAAGCCATTTCTCCCCAGAGAAGCCATTCTTCCTAGAACTTTGCTTTATAATCACGTACAGCATTGGACAAGGAGGGGCGGAGCCATGCAGGGTTTGGGGAGTGACTTAGACTCTGTAGCTCGGGTACGTAAACATGCCAGTCTGCAGGGGACTAGTCGCCACAGGCCCAGACCTGCAGCTCCAAGAGCGGCCCACTGTCTGACTCAGTCTGCAGGCCGAACTCGACCTGTGAGCCCTTCTCGCCCTACCCCAGCTTCTGGTCCACCCTGCGCATGCCACACTCACCATCCCCAGGGAGGCCCCGTGTCTCTGCCATCGCTCATTTGCGATGTCCTCTATTTGGTGGACAGGGCTACGCCCCTCCCCTCCACACTATTATGTACCGTATCTTATTGGTGCAGCCCCGTGTGAAAAAGCCCGATCACAGTGGACACGGCACATCCAGCGACACACCATACAACTGAAGCTCGTGTCCCACAGCACAGGGACCTCATGGATGGCTGTGGGGGAGGGGAAAAGGGGAGGGAAAATAGCCTGCTTACCTGAGGCCCGATGGTGCTGGGAGGGGAAGGGACAGAAGGCAGAATTCTGCTGCGGACCTTCCCGCGACCAGCCAGGTGTCTGTCACCCCCTCGCTCTAGCTGCCCACTGGGGACCGGCACAGAAATTGCCCAGCACTTCCCACCCAGCCAGGGCCCCGGCACCCAGCAATGCAGCTTCTCAGGGGCCTGCGTCCAGCAGTGCAGCACGGTGGACACAGCACGCCACCTTGACAGCCTGCTGAGGATTCCAGAATATTCTCTCCAAGGTTCAGAGATGGCTCTTAACTGCCTGGTGTCGGGAAGATGGTGGCCCTCTGGCTGCCTGAAACTGACTTCTCTGTGGACCAGAAACTGCGGACATGACATGACGCGTAGCACTCGCTGCCCCCGGCTTCCTAATTACCTGCATGAGGTCATGGTTTGGAGAGGGAAGTAGTTAGACTGCTGGAAGCTGGTGGGCCGGGCTGTACATGGGAACTTTCTTGCCTTCCCAACCAGAACCAGCTGGCTGGTCTCTGTTCTGCACTTGTGAGATGCGCGGCCCCTCCCGTCTCCTCGGTCACCTCTGACCTTTTCTCTGGACGGCTCCCAACTTGCCCTCTGCCAAAATGCCTTTAAGAAATATCTGGAGGGAAATACAGGAAATGTGTGCCTTCTTGTTCTAGAGAATCCACAGACCCCAACAGGCCTGGGTGTCCTCCTGCACTCACGAAAGGGCCCCCTGGGATTTTCCATCCCCTTGAGACCAGCCCGCATCCTGGGGCCCCACCACCTCGATTGCCTCACCCTTGCTAAGAGTGACCTTGACCTTTAGCTTCTCTGAGCTGGGAGGCAAGTGGGGAACAGCCCCCCACCCCGTACCTGGCCACCCCCCGCACCTGGCCACCTTCCAGGAGTGAGAGGTCCCATTGAGGCAATTTGTACAAAGGAGCTTTGGAAACAGCATGGCGCACAGGAAATGGGCTACTTTGTTATGCTCGTAACACTAACATGAGTCTGTGAGATCAGGTGGCATTAAATTGAACTAAACTGAGTTTATTTATTCATGCAACAAATATTTGTTCAATGTCTACTACGTACATGTCCTGGGGCTCACTAAAGTAACCCGCATCCTGGGATTAAGGGATTCCCTGTGACGCAGGGCTTCTGATGCTCAGGTCCTGGGCAAAGGTGGTCACCTTAGATGAGGCTGAGGTCTCTCTCTTGATGGAGTTCACAGGAGAGGAAGAACACACACCTGCCTGGCCAGGAAGCCCCCTCTGCCAGGTCCCAGGTCCTCTCTTGCCACCCCCCCTGTCCCTCTGGACCTCGATTTGGCCAGCTCAGGGCCCGGGTGGGAGCAGGGGTGCCTCATACCCACCCACACTGTCGGCTCAGGAAGGAAACAGAACTTGGACTGCTAGGCATGCCAGTAATTTCTATTTCTTGAACAGCAATAAGTCAGGTGTGATGGCACATGCCTGCAATCCCAGTACCTGGGAGGCTGACAGGAGGATTGCAGGTTGCAGGCCAGAGTGCAATAACTTAGCAAGACCCTGTTTCAAAATAAAAAATAAAAAGCCCTGGGGGTGCAGCTCAGTGGTAGAGTGCCCCTAGGTTCAATCCCCAGCACTACACACACACACACACACACACACACACACACACACACACACATACATTAAACTGCCGCAACAAGCAAACTTGTCAGTTGTCACTTGTGCCCAGAGCTCTCAAAGGCACCCGTAGGCTAATGTGTTCCCACCAAACACTCTGGGTAAGCTGCCTATTGGAATCAGAGCACAGGCAGGGGGCGCAAACACCATGACGAGCTTGACTTCACGTCTGCTTGCAGCTCTGGAAACTTCCTGACCGAAGAGACATTGAATCACCTGTAGTCTGGGCCTGGATGCAGGTACCAGGCAGCCCCATGTGGACCCAGTCACCTGCTGCAATCTGTCCCATGGCCTCCAGGACCCACCAACCCTAGGTGTTCTGCTACAGCCCTGCCTCAGTTTCCTTCAACAACCCAAGACTTGCCCTAGCTTCCAGGTCCCATTTGCAGTCCCAGGAGAGGCAGGTGAGGGTGTCCAGGAGGTTGGGTGGGGAGGGGCTTAAGGGTGCCCTCTGCGGGGCTCAGCAACCTGCATAGAAGAGCGTGTATGGCAAGGGACTCTGGTTGATAATGGAGAACCCTCAGTGGGGCAAGGGAAGTGGTACAAGGGAAGGGGAAGGGCAAGAAAGAAGCGAATCAGTGGAATTACTATCATAAACAATATGTACATGTGAGAATATACCAACATCATTCTCGGTACTGCATATGGGTGGGGAGAGGCGGGGGGGACACTAAGAGCTGTGTGCGTGTATGTTAACATCAAATTGATATTCACTGTGATGTAAGACTCCAATGCACCAATAAAAGCACGTTAAAAAACAGAAATTTCATTGAAACTTAAAAAAGAAGAGCGTGTGTGGTAGAGTCTGAGAAACTTGCAGACTGTGTGCTATTTTCCTTCTAGAGAGCAAAGGAACAACTATCGTGGATGGCTGTGTTCCCTGTGTGTGTGCACACATGCACGTGTGTGTGCGCGTGTGTGGCAAGGTGCTGTACAACATGTTCCCTTGGACCTTCACAGCAGCATGGAGGAGGCATTGCTAGCACCCTTCGATGGGTGAAACAGACTCTTGTGCTTAAGCCCTTTGCCAAGGTGTTCGAGCCGGTGACGGGAAGCCAGGATTCGAACCAGCTCTTTCTGAATCCAAAGGGCCTTCTTACCTGAAGTTGTCTCTAAATCTTGGAGCTAGGCCCTGATGAAGAGATGAGACCGGGCCTCCCAGAGTCATCCCTTCTTCCACCTGAGTGCAACAGCCCCTCCCTGCCTCAGTTTACCCACCCATGGACACCACTGCTGAAGATGTACAGGGACAGTGGAAGTGAACCTTCAGAGCTGCAGGTCACAGCCACTCTCTGGGAGGATGATTAACGTCCATTTTGTAGAGCACACTTTGACCGTCTGGCACCCAGGGGTGGGGTAAACAGTATTGGGAAGGGTGTCATTAAAACTGTTATTGCTCTATTAAATTTCTCTAGGAACACAAAGAGCTTCCATCAAGGCGAGATGTGCAATTGTAGCTGAACAAATTATCGCCTTTTAAGCAGGATCCGTTTCTGCAAAGCCCCGCATAATGCGTTCCCTGTTGGTAAATCACTCGGGCTTCTTTTCCATTTCCACGGCCTCTGGTCTCCCCCTCCTGGGGTCCCTTTTCTCATTTTTTAACCACCCTCCAATTGCCTGGAGTCATTCTTTGTTGATTTTGTAGTAAAATCTTGATGAGCTGCACTATGCTGAGAACGCAGGCTTGGGATTGTTAATCAAAACCGACAGCGTTGCAGTAAGCAAACTGGATCGGACAGGAACAAGAACACCTGGGTCTGAGGCCTCCTCCTTCCTATTGTGTTCTGGATTTTTCTAGAAAAAAAGAAATGCTCTTCAATCACCAATGGTGCGGTCCTGGGACTTTTCTGGTAAAATCAGACAACACTGGACAATTCTTTCTGATTGAACACTTATTGTGGAAAACTCACATTATTGGGCACGTGCCTTGGGCCAGGCATTGCAATGCTTTGGAGATATGTGCATGAATTAAATTAAGTTGTTGCCCTTGAGAATTTCAGGATACAGGGGAAGAAGAACCATTTCAAAGCCAGGAGCCTTTTAGATGCCAAGGGAAGAAATCTAGGTAAAAAAAGAATGATTGTCCTGGACGTGCATGATTGGACATCCAGGGGCTTAAATCGTCTTGTCTGGGCTCCGTCTGTCTCCTCCATTTCTTGGCCAACCCAAAAAGAAAAAAGAGCCCTCTTTTTCATCAGACACATGTAAAATCTTAATAAAGAATTATTAGCCAGGCGTGGTGACACACACCTGTAATCCCAGTACTTGGAAGGCCGAGACAGGAGGATCACAGGTTCAAGCAACTTAGTGAGACCCTCAGCAACTTAGCAAGACCCTGTTTCAAAATAAAAATTAGGGCTGGGGATGTAGCTCAGAGGTAGAATGCCCCTGGGTTCAATCCTTAGCACAAAACAAATGTAAAATAATAGGGCTGGGGATATAACTCAGAGGTAGAATGCCCCTGGGTTCAATCCCCAGTTAAAAAAAAAAGAAAGAGAAAAGAAAGAATTATTATTATTATACCAGTTAGCTTTTGCTCCTCAGCAACGTCTACAAAGTTGAGCATCTTAAGGGTTGACTGGTCCAGCTGGTCCGGGCTCTGCCATCCTTGCATTCAGCTGGGCTTTGCTCCCTGCTGAGGTCAGCCTCAGGCTGCCCCCTGTGTGAGCACTTGTGGACTCAGACTGAGGGTCAGCGGCTACCTGCGAGAGGGTACAGACCCGTTAGAAGACTGCGGATGGTGAGGCTAAAACTAGTGAAGCGGGGATACAGAGGGAGTAAGTTGAGGACTATCTGTTTCTTAATATGGGCAAGACTTGGTTTCTGAGTATGGGAGATGAGGGAGTGGGAGAGTCCAGAATGATGCCCAGGTGTACTAGATAGGGTTAGCTGCTGTAACAGATGGACCCAACCCATCTCAGCACCTCCATACAATAACCGTTGATTTCTTGTCCATGCATAGTCAGTGTGGGTGTCACTGGGGCAGCTCTCCTAGGTAGCCATCTTCCAAGCAGTGACTCGGAGACACAGGCTTCTTGCATCTTGCAGAGCTACCCTATTTATCACGTGACTCCTCAAGGTCACCCTCAAGGTCATCCCCGCTGCAGCTCACCAGAAGGAAGAAAGGGCAGGAAGAGAAGGTTTTTATGGGCTAGACTTAGAAAGGCAATAAATCACTTCTGCCCAAATTCCTTGGGTCCCATCTGGGTCTCATGGCCACACCCAACTGCAAGGGAGCCTGGGACATGTAGTCCACACTGTGTGTCCAGAAGAAGAGGAAATGGACTCAGTGGTCAGCTTGCATCCTGGGCCGCCAGGTTTATGCCGTGGAAGAACCGAAGCAGAGGAGACTGGAGAAGGAGAAGGTTTGGGGACGTGATGCACTCTAGAGTCAGGGGCCTGAGGATGTCTAAGTGAGTGTCTAAATAAATACTCCGGGAAGCGGCAGAAGTCCTGGAGCTGAGAGAGCAGAACTCCCAAACCTGTGTGGAGAAGACTTCTGTGGAGCCTTGAACGGGGAAGGAGAGTCCTCGCTGGAGCTGAGAGTTCAAGCCCAGGGCACAATGGGGAGCTATTGCAGGTGTTTGAACCGAGGAGTGACTTAAGCAGAACCCTTTTACAGGGAGACCCCCACACACACACCTGGGGGGTCACTCTGGGGGGATGGAATGAAGGGAGCTGGGAGGCCCGGGTCAGCTTTAAGGAGTGTTCTCTGAACCCAGGACTCAGTGGGGTGGGGGTGGGGGTTCTTAAAATCTTGTATGGAAGCCTTTCCCTTTTCTTGCAACTATTTTTGCTTCTTGATTAAAGCCAAATCCACAGGAAGGATTTGAAAACTTCTGGCCTTAGACTCGGGGAGAGGGGGTCCAGACTCCAGCTAACAAGGCTTTCTGTTTTCCATTTCTTCACCGTTCTGTGACGTGTGTGACTGCTGATGGTGTAGACCTCGGTGATAGCGCTGGAAACGTCAGGAAATTAACTGTCTTCCTCTCTAATTGAGGTCTAACCTGTTTTCCCTTTCATTTTTATTCCCTCGTTTATCATATACCTCCTTTCTTCTATTTTTGGATTTTCTTGTTTGTATTTTTCAAACCCTTCCTGAAGTCAGGTTCCCCATTCCTAAATTTGGGCTTCGTGTTCTCTCTCGTTGGCCTTGTTTGGGCCTCTCCCAGGCCACCAACGCACCCACGAGATGGGAGGGGGGTCGATGTGGAGGAGGCCTGACTCAAAGCCGAGGGCCAGCTGCAGGCCAGGCCAGCGTGGCTCCGGGCAGTTTTGGAGCTCAGGTTAGCCCGTGGCCTGGGGCTACGGTTGGGAGCACTCCTGGATCATGGACCGGCAGTAAATCAAGGTTCTGCTGGCCCTAAGTTCCGAAGGACTCTGGGGAAGGAAGACGGAGCTCCCCAAAGTCCAGGGCTTTCTACTGTCAGCTGGGAGGGATTTGTATGCTGCGGACCTGCCCCTTTCTGGGGGTCGGGGAGGGGGACTTCAGGGTTAGGCCAACTCTGCTTTCTGTTGTGACCTGACTCAGAAGCCTGACGGTTGTCAGATGCATTCCAAGGTGTTGGAAGGGGTCACGCCCTCTGGTTGAACGAGGTCACCGGCTCTGAAGGTGCATGGATGGACTGATGGATGGATGGACGTGCTTACCCTTGCACGGGAGCCCTGCCCCCTCCTTTCCTGGTCCTTGCCTCCTCCCTTCCACCCGCCTGTCACATTGCCCGGTTCATTCATGAGCTTGGCAAAGTGTCCCGAGTGGGGACTTTTGAGACATGGTTAATCATGCCTTGTCAGACCCCAGGGTAATTTCTTCCATGAATGATGTATTCAGTTTTGATAGCTCCTCTAACAAATAACCACAAATCTGGCGGCTTAAAACAATACACATTTATTCTCTTATACTTCTGGGGTTCAGAAGTCTGAAATCCATTTCTCAGGGCTGAAACCAGTGTGTTGCAGGGCCTGGGAGAACGGTGTCCTGACCACTCCTGTCCCCTGGAGCTGTGCTCTCAGTACACCGGGGCGCGTGGCTCCTTTCTCCTTTGGCTCCAAGGTCCCTGCGGAGCATCCTCTAATCTCCCTCATGTGTGTTCACATGGCCTTCTCCTCCCGATCAGATCTCCCTTCGTCTCCCTTAACCTGCGATTGTGTTTGGGGCCACCTTGATAATCCAGGATAACTACCCCATTTCAAAATCACATCTGCCAGGCCCCTTCCATGTAAGGATGTTCAGAGGCTCCAGGGACCAGGACTCAGCCATCTCTGGGGGCCATTACTCAACTGACCTCAGGAGGACAGGGCTCTGGGCTGCACAAAAGCCTGACAGCATGTGGGGAGTCCAGAGTCCCTTTGGGTCACAAAAACATCTGGCCTTGCCCCCATCCCTCCCCTGGGTCACCTGAAGGTCAACTCAGGGCTCTGTTCTGGCAGCTGGGAGTCTGGAGCCAGGGCTCAGGGAAGGAGAGACCTTCACAATGGTCCCCCTCTGACCCTAGGGGACACCGCAGGTTCATGGGGCGGGGCTTGCTCCAAGCTTCGGCCCCTCAGCAGGAGCTCAGACCTGAGCCGGGACTCCCCAGCCAGTCTGAGGCTCAGCTCTGCATGCACTACAGCCTGCCACCCCAGGCCCACATGCACAGATTCTCCGGATCAGCCCAGCCCTGCTCTCCTCCCAGAGGCATCTGCATGAGGTGGGTGGCCCTCTAGGACTCTGAGGATGGGCACCCACTTTTAGCACCCACTGCTGCCAGTCCTGGTCCCCTCCCCTTGTCCACTGTTTAGGCAAGGTGGAGCCAGCTGACTTGGGTCAGGCTGAGCTCCCGGGGCAGGTGGCCATGTCTCCCTGGGCGTGGTGTTCTCATGTACAACTCAAAGCTGGGCTCTGTGCCCCTGCCAGGGCGGGCACCAGCGCCCTGGGACTGGCCAGCTCTAAACTTGACCCAGCACTTGGCTCTGATGAGTGCTTGGCCTTGAATGGCTTAGTAAAGTGCTTTCTCAAACTTTTACTCACGAGCAAGGTTTGTGAATAAGTAGAGGGTGGGAGAGGTTTGGTGCATCCAGGGGGGACTGCCTGCAATCTAGAGGTGTCCTTGATTCCTGCATGCACGCATGTGCATACACACACACACGCACACACACACACACACACACACACACACACACACACCTATTTTGCATTCACTTCCATATTTGTTTTAATATAAAAATCATGCTTTCTCCCCAAGTTTGTGAGCAAAGAATGCTGAAGAAGGCATGATGCCTAGTGGTGGCTTTGTGTGTCCCCTGGGACCACACAACCCACTCCTAGGGCACTTACACCCAATGTGAAATGTTGTTTTCCCAGATACAGTGTCCTTGGTAAAACAGATCTTCATACCCCCCCCAAAGTGAGATACTGATATGGGGCTTTTAGAAGCTATTGTAGGAGGATGGCAGAAAAGTCTGCCTGTGTGGGGTTCTTTTCTGTGTCCCTCGTGTCACCTCCCTCCTCCCCCCTGCCCGGGCCTGCCTAGAATGGGAACGAAACCCTGGACCTGTAGGCTGGCCCTTCCTCTGTGGACATGCCAAGTGGTTTAAATTACCAGAAGGCTGGCTTGGTTGGTGTCGGGTCTTGTTCCCCTCTGGCCTTTTTTGAAGGCCTGTGAGCTTTCTAGAATTTTCCAACTCACAGATGGCAACTCTACAAGGAAACTCCTAGGGGCTGTCTGTGGGTTCTAGAAGAGCCCGGGGTTACCTAAGCCTCAGAGGTGTCGGCCTCTGAACCCCACTCTGTTTGGGGGCTTGTCCCTCAGGGCTCCCAGGACCTTTGCGGGGGGGGGGTAATCCACCTGAAGAGACTCTGCCCAGATTTGCCAAGAATTTCCAAACATTCCAGCTGCTTTAGCTAGGTGTGGCCAGTGGGTTCCCTTTTAAGAAAACCTAATACAGAAAACTGCAGGAGTGAAGGCGCTACTACCCTCAATCCATATTAAAACCCCTGGACGACCAAATCACCTTGCAGTTCTTTTCAATACAAGTTTCCCACTGGGCACCATGACATGCGCCTGAAGTCACAGCTGCTCAGAAGGCTGAGGCAGGAGGATCAGGAACTCCTGATCAGACCCTGTCTCCAAAAGACAAAAAAGGAAAAAAAATAAGCCTGGCGTGGTGGTCCATGCCTGAAATCCTAGTACTTGGGAGGATCTAAAATTTGAGCCAGCCTCAGCAACTTAGCAAGACCCTGTTTCAAAATAAAAAAAATAAAAAAGGACTGGGGGTGTATCTCAGAGGTAAAATGCCCCTGGGTTTGATCCCCAGCACCACCAAAAAATAAAAATAAAATAAATAAAATAAATGCATGTTTCTCGATTCATTTAAAAATTTCAGTTCCACACCAAAAATAAACCTTATTAGGTGCTGAGCCCTGAGCTGGGTCCTGGACTGGGGGTCCCAGAGACAACAAGGATAAGAAAAATTCCCAGTATTCATGATAAGACAGGGAGCTGTGTCCAGGAGAGGGAGAGGCTGGCAGGATGCAGGCTGAGGGCCCGAGGACACTGCGCTTCCCCTGAGCCACTCCCGGAGTCTCCAGGCAGCACCTCCTGCATGCAGAGGCTTCCTGGAGGCCCTGGGCTGCTTATCTTCAGATGCACCAGGAGCTGCCAAGCACAGCTTCCCTCTGTGTCGAGTTACACCCTCAGCTTTGCCAAGAGACAGCTGCCCTGCGTGGAAGGCCCCGCCTCCTGGCTCGGCCCTCCATCTGCTGCCAGTGAATGGCTTTGGAAACTCAGGTTTCCTTAGCTGCCGGGAGAGCCAGCCTGCCTCCTTTCACCTGCAGCTGAAGGCTGGCTTAGTGCCAGGTCCCAGACTATCTACGATGGACCCGATACCCTCCCTGCCTTGAGATACCTACAGCCAGGTGAGGAGGCAAAGCCACAGACAAACAGCCTGACAGCTTGTCCCACATATCCTAGGAGGGTGCATGGAGCCTCCCCCCACAAGGTGGAGTGGTGGAGTGGGGATGAGGGGTAGGGCAGTCTGCATGGAGGAGCTGATGAACCCTAGATGTCGCTGGGGGGCTCTTCCTGCATGTTGCACACTGGCTTAGTAGGGCTCACCCACCCCGCCCAGTGCCTGAGCCCCACACCTGACTCTACTTAGGCGCCAGATCAACGCTGCAGAGGCCCTTGGAAGATGTGCGTGAGAGCAGCCCAAGGAGTCTCCCAGCAGGAGGGAAGGCCCCATCCAGACGCCTGCTGTTGGGATTATTAGAATATGGTGTCCGGTTCTAAGATGCCATGGACAAAAAGACAGGCCTTCAAGTGATTGAGAGTATGAAGGGACAGAGCAATTGCAAGATCCATTAGGATTTCACAAATACCGCGGTGTGTTGGGGGTGGGATGACGCATCTTAGAGTCAAGAAGGTACAAAGGATACAATCCACATCATGCATCTGTGCTCAAAGTATTGGCCAAAGGGCACCCCTGGGAATCCCCTGGGACTTTTTCAGCAAGTCTGCAGGTTAAAACTATATTCATAACAATACTAAGACAGTATTTGGTTTTTTGTTCTCACCTTCTTGCAAGTATCCAGTGGGGTTTTCCAGACATGCGCACTTTGGTAATAGACTAAATGTACAAGTAGGTATAGGAATCCTCTGTCAAAGCTGGATGATAAAGATATTTGCAAAAGTGTAAAACAAGGCCATACTTCCCACTTAAACATCTTCTTCATTTTGGAAAAATAGATTTTTTCCATCAAAAATTCTATCATGTTGACATGCAATCGTTTTTTAAAGTGAATTAAAAATGCTTCTGACATTTTTCTGTTTTAGTTTCAAACAGTGTAGATCTGGGTAGATATAACCCCCACACACACCTCTGGGGTCCTCGGTCATTTGGAGGCATGTGAAGGGGTCACGAGACCAAAAGCCTCGAGAAGCTGGTCTAGAGCCTCATCTCCAAGCCAACCCGCACAGCGCAGAGCGCTGAGGTGTCGCGTGGGCAGGCTGGAGCCAGCCCTGAACTTGGAGCAGGACACAGGGGCGGAGTGGCTTTGAGTCAATCACTTAATCTCTGAGCCTCCATGTCTTCCTCTGTCTGGGGGATGGAGATGCAGACCCACTTCAGGGCCATGGAGAGGACCCAGACTGCAGAGTGAGGGAGAGAGTGGAACACGATGACTTCATCACCTGACACGTGGCTCTGCAGGATTCCCTGCGTATCAGGAGCTGCCCCCAAAGGAAACCAAAGCGATGACAGAAGAGCCCTGTAAATGGCAAACAGAGAGTGTCCTTTCGTCTCTCCTGTCACCTGGGCCTGCCCTCACCCTAGGGGGGCCTGTCTCTGCACCCCAGGCCCTGGCCTGGCTTCCTGACTTGGGAAGGTGGGTGACAGTGAGCCAGAGTGTCCTCCTCTGCTGTCCCCAGGCCTGCAAACATTCCCAACCAGGTGGAGCTGGGACAGGCCCGGGAGGGCTGCAGAGAGAAGGCCCCTCCTCTCCTGTTGGCGCCTGCTTTAGTTGGGCCCAGTCCATGCTAACCAGCCCCTCTGGACCCGCAGCACCTCTGGGCACCCAGGTGGACACAGCAGGCCACAGGCAGCTTGAAGGCTCAGGGGAAGGAGCACTGGGCTTGGAGCCTGCTGCCTGGCTCTGCAGCTGCCCAGACAGGTGACCTCAGGCGTGTCCTTGCTTCTTCCGGGCCTCAGTCTGCACAACTGTAGAGCAGAGGCTTGGACTTTGCTCCAGGATCTAGAGCCTTCCCTGGGGGCCTGGCCCAGGCTTCTGGAGCTTTCCTAGCAGGAAGGTACCCAGGGATTGAACCTGTAAGAGCCACCGGCTCCACCTGACACACAAGCCCAGGGTGTTAGGTAGGGCCCCGGGTCATGCCAGCTGGCTGCCTGCGGCACCAACCCCTTTCCTCAGGCCAGCACCGGAGTCTTATCAGGCTAGCCTTGCCCTAAACACCCTAATCCGGATCTTGCAAACCTGGCACCTCAGGCTGGGTGGAGTGCCCGTGTGCGTGTGGTGTGTGCGTGTGCGCATGTGTCTGTGTGCACATGCCCCGCCTCTGTTTACACTAGAAGGACTCCTCATTGACCTCAGGAAAAGGGCAAGCGAAGGACTCCGGAGGGCTTATCAGCTCCTGCCTCTGCAGGAGCCTGTCCTTGAGACCCCGCAGGAGAGGGAAGCGGGGGAGGAGCTGCTCAGGCTGGAGGCTGGACAAGGCAGGAGCCTCTAGTGCCAGGCCGGCACTACGGAGGAGGACATTCTGAGACCAGTGTGCTCCAAGGGTTCTGGTCACACTCTGCCTCAACACGCACACACTGTCCATGACATTCCACGCAAGCATTCCTGTAGGAAGGTAGCTGGCAAATGATGAAACATTTCCCGATGAAAAGTTTATAAGGATGAGGTCAAATGGTGAGGATTGACCCCTCTCCTACCTACCCCTACTAGTGGACCCACGCACCTCTTAGGAGAGCGTGTCCCTTTGGGGGCTGCATCTGTCTAGGACCCCTAAGCCCAATCTACTATGATCAGCCTGGCCCTGGCCCTCGCTCAGGCTGTTTCCTGAGGTCTGCATTCTTCCCAGGGGCTCTGCCACCAAAGGACCCCCCCCCCCAGAGTCAGGCTTGGGGGAGGCACATGAGCCCACGACTCTGTGTGACGGTCACACCTGGATTCCATTTTGGACTCAGGAGACTAAGGCGCAGCCAATCCATGGAGGGAGGTGGCTCGGATCGGGTATGCAGGGCTCTGACACCCTTTCACTGTGTGCTGCTTGTTTGCAGGTTTCCCGTGCCCGCTGTGAGGATGCACACACCCCACACACGCACCTGTGGGCACCTCCAGGAAGGGCACAGAGCAGAACCTCACACACTCACCACCTCTGTCTTCCTGCAGATGGAGTTGCACGCCACAGCCAAGCTGGCATGAGAACACAGGGAGCCTCAGGAGTAAAGTTTGTTTTTTTTTTTTTTTTTTTGCAGTACTGGGGATTGAACCCAGGGGCATTCTCCTTCTGAGCTACACCCCCAGCCCTATTTTTTATTCTTTATTTTGAAACAGGGTCTTACTAAGTTGCAGAGGGCCTCACTAAGTAGCTGAGGCTGGCGGCGAACCTGGATCCTCCGGTCTCAGCCTCCCAAGTACTGGGATTACAAGCGTGCGCCACCACGCCCAGCTAGGAGTGAAGATTTCAAAAGGCTCAGGGGACACTACTGTCACGCAAAGCCAGACCCTCCCGAATGCAGGGCCAATGCACTTAGGAAAAACAGCCTGCTGATACACTTGTGCCCAGACACACACGGCCCTCCCTGGAGCACACGCAGGCCGGGGACTCGCTCTCTTCCCTTCGGACTCTGTGCAACCTAGTTTTTCCAGAAGGCCTCGTGGCCTCACCGTCCCTTTATCGCTCCTGTGCTTGTGGTTGGGTTAAATGTTTTCCAACTTCCTTTTACTCTTTCCAGCTGATTTAACTTTCCATGCTCGAGGCCAAATTACACACAAGTCACTCCTACTGAGTCCCCAGTGGTGGTGGCCCGGGCCTCCCTGTGAGGAGGCGTTGGCTGTCTTCACAGAGGTGGCCCCGACATGAGGCCCTGGGGAGGGAGAGGGTAGGCAGGATGGAGGAACCGGTCCTGCTTCTAGAACAGGGTGTCTCCTGCCTTACCTCACATCCCACAGCACCTCCTTCCCCTCCTGCAGATCACACAACACACACACACAGCACACACGCACGCGTGCGTGCATACACACACACATGCACACACATCCATGACCAAGAAAACTCCTATTCATCCGTCAGAACTCAGCTCAGCAGGGCCTGCTCCTGGGAAGCCACAGGGACATCCGGGTTGGAGGGGTTGTCCTTCCCTCCCTCTTAGTGGTTGAATTGTGTCCCCTTCAAATTCACATGTTGGAGCCCTAACCCTCGGTACAGCAGCATGTGTCTGAATTTGGTCACAGTCACATGGGGTGCTATCGGCACCTAAAAGGCAGGATCTTTCCCAGTGGACTGAGGTACCAGGCCAGCTGAACGACCAGGGGACATTTAAGGTGGGACCTGAAGAAGGGGCAGAGGCCGGGCAGGAGGAAAGTGGGGCCCAGAGGGTTTCAGACAGAGACTGTGGTGCGTTTGGAGCCCCTGAACCCGAGTGGGGGCACTGAAGGGGGGCCAGGCCCACAGAGCATGGGAGGGGAGGGCAGGGGAGTCTGGCAGGCCATGGGCTCCAGGCAAAGCCTTGTAGGCCGAGTCCCTGGGAGCAGGGAGGCTCCGAGGGCTTAAGGCAGGGGAGCTGACTTTGATGGATGCAGGGACCAGGGGAGGCTCCGCCTCTAGGCCACGTGCAAGAGGCCAGCCGGGACCATGGGGTGGAGAGAAAAAAGGACACAAGGCTGGATCACAGGGATGTGGTAGTGACCGCACAGAGGAGGGGAGAGAGGGCCAGAGGCCGCTGACTCCCCACTCCAGGCACGAGGCCTCCGGTGATACCAGTTGCCAAGACAGGAAGCTCTGGGGAGAAGCAAGCCAGGAAGAAAAGCTTGGGGCATAGTCAGTTTGAGATGCCTGTGGGACCTTTGGGTGGGGGCGCTGAGTCTAGAGTGGGACGTGAGGTCAAGGCCAGAGATGTGGTGAGGAACTTGCTGCCCTCAAGAGACCGCTGGAGCCCAGGGTGGTGGGCAGCGCCTCTGCAGACCTGGAGGAGAAGAAATTCTCAGCTGCTGAACTCAAACCTCTGGAAGTAAAACCAGGAACTCTATTTTTGCAAGCCGGCCCTCAACCCTGTTGATGTTCTGATGCCTGCCCAAGTTTGGGAAGAGTAGCCCGGGAGATGGTGTCAATGAGCAGATGCTGGACCACACCTGTGGGCTCCAGTATTGGGAGTAGTTGGAGGAGAAGCCAGCAGAGGGTGTGAGCAAGAGCCCTGGGCATGGACGAGCAGGAAAAGGTTCTGTCTGTGCCACAAAAGTCAAAGGAAGAGGGTGCTTCCGGGCAGGGCAAGGGTGGAGACCAAGTAGGACAGAGGGGACCCGATGCTTGGCAACATGGAGCTCGGTGATGGTTTTGGGGAAAGTGGTTTTATATGCAATGCAGGTGGATGCCAGATTGAACCAGAAGCCCATGGAAGGTGCACATGCAAAAACTGAACCTTTTCAAATTATAAGGTATTCAAGAAAGAAAAAGACAGTAAATGAAAAAAAAGCCAGAAATTCTGGGAGGATTGGACATAATTGTTTGTTTCAGGTGGGGGAAGAGTAAAACGTGTGTGTCTGTTTTAATCCACTTTTCCATCACTGTGACCAAAATACCTGACACGAACAACATACAGAAGGAAAGGTGGATTTTGGCTTACAGTTTCAGAGGTATAGTCCATAGTTGGCTGACTCCGAGGCAGACATCTTGGCGGCAGAGGACAGTGACTCATCTCATGGCAGCGAGAAAGCACACAGAGAGCGACAGGAAGCGACCAGGGATGCATATTGTTCCCACGGCAACCCCCCCCCCCCCCCGTGACCTACCTCCTCCAGCCACGCCCCACCTGCCTAGTTACCATCCAGTAAACCCATTCAAATTATTCATCCTTCAGTGGGCTTATCCACTGATGAGATTAGATGATTTCACCTCTGAATAGTGTTGCATTGCCAGCAGTTGGGCCTTTGGGGGGACACCCCATATCTAAACCATGACAGTGTTCCTTATGATGGGACTGAGCTATGAGACACGCACAGGCATTCAGTCAGGAAAGTGGTTCAGAGGGCAGTGGCTGCAGCGGGAATGGTAGCGCCTCTGCCACCAGGCACCCAAACTCCTTCTCCCTTCCCACCCGCCGTTCTAGCAACCGCTGTCTATACCTCATTGGTCTGATCTTCCTCTCCCAGCCTCTCCTGCTGTCCAGGTTTCTGTCACTAACAAAGAAGAGAATAGACACTGGTGGGCCCCTGGTGGCCTCTGCCATGTTCTGCTTAAATATGACAGAGAAATGTCAACATTAGAGACAGGAAGATGATTTGGGTTTCGGATTCCTGAGACCATAGAATGGGAGAGGAGGGCCTCTCAGAGACAGGCAGAGCCCAGCCTTCAGCAGGATAGAAAGGTCTCCAAGCTCCTCCTGAGGGTGGGTAGGATGGGCTCGGGCTAGGAAACAAGGCAGCAGGAAATGAAGGTGCCTTTCGTCCGATGTTTTCTATGTCACCAAGAGAGTTCATCTGCGGAAGAATGAGGTCAGGGGTTTCAGCATCAAGAGTTAAGGGAACTGGGGAAGCAGGTCAAAGAGAGAAGGGTGTGGGGGTGGCAGGGTAGGTCAAGAGAGAATGAGAGCCGGGCGTGGTGGCGCACGCTTATAATCCCAGTACTTGGGAGGCTGAGACAGGAGGATCACAGGTTCGTGGCCAGCCTCAGCTACCTAGTGAGACCCTGTCCCAAAATAGAAAATAAAATAGGGCTGGGGGTGTAGCTCAGAGGTAGAATGCCCCTGGGTCCAATCCTCAGTACCACACAAAGAGAGAGAGAGAGAGAGAGAGAGAGAGAGAGAGAGAATGAGAGAGTGTAGTGACGGTGTAGATGTGGACTTTGGGTGCACTGGGAGGTGGGGATAGAAGGCCGCATGGAGGGTTCAGAAGGACAGCCCATAGAGTGGGGTCCCAGCCAGGGTTCCTCAAAGGGGACACAGCCTGCTGGGGGTGACTGACTGGGCAGACAGGCTGGGAGAAGGGGAAGGGAGCTGGGGCAGGGGGAGTCTGAGCTGGGATATGGGAGGTAGAACACCCAGGGAGATGCCTAGGCCTCTACTGACCTCAGATGGAGCCAGAGGCTGAGGGGCAGAGGCAGCATGGCCAAGAAGAGGCGGTGGAAGGCCGGAGAGGCCTCGACCCCGAGCGAGTGGTCCATGCGGACGTGCCATACGCAGGATGAGCAGGACTTGGGTGGACAAGAAGGGTGCGGGCAGGGGATTGAATAAGGTCTTCGCAGCTTTGTCTGCCTCAGAGGAGGTTGCAAAGTAGAAATGAAAGTCATGAATTCACTGTTCAGCTCCCAAGAGCCTCCCCTCTATGGGGTCCCAGAGGGTCTCCTTGCCCCCACCTCTCCAGGGCCACCTCCTCCATCACTGCCCCTGCTCAGGCTCTCCATCCTTAGCAAGATCGGTACCCAGATCTGGGCTTGGCATTGAGGTACCTTCAGCTATAGGGCGAAGTGGTCGACAAAACAGATTCCTGGATCTGAATCCCTGGGTCCATTCTTAGGGCTGACACTTAATAGTTGTGTGGCCTGTCGCGCCTCAGTTTCCTCCTCTCGACAGTTGAGATGATAGGAAGCACCTTTCAGGGAGGTAAGGACGGCATGGGTTAACCTGGGTAAAGATCTCATGTCAGATCTTGTTGTCACTACTGCCGCTCCTCATGACCCCCGCACACCTGCGCTCTCCTGACCTTGCGTCCACACATGTGTCCTGCCTTTCCCCCAGTCTGGAAAGCTCCGCACACCTGTCTCCTCTCCCCTTGGTACCAGGCACCATACCCAGTGAGCTCTGTGGGCTGGTCTCGCAAGGACTGTCCCCGGTCCCTACGCCCAGGGCTGTGTCTTCCTTCAGGTCACCTTGACTCATTCCTGGACTCTCACAGGACTGGCCCAGCTAATACATGTCCCTCTGCCTTGTCCCAATTCAGCCTGTGTCCTCCAACAAGTAGCAGTGGCCCCTAGCCCCCTGGAGTGTCCTGTTCCTTCTGGAAGAGACGTCTGTTCCTCCATGAGCACCCAGGACCCTTGACAAGCCTTCCATTTGGGCTGTGCAATGAGATGGCCATCACACAGTGTCCTTCCATACCTCCTGCCTCTTCTACCTGCCCCCAACCTTCTAGACCCCTTGCTCCACACCCTCTTCTGCCCCTCTAGGTCTGGTCTGTTAAATGAAGGCAGCCTGTAAGCTTCCATCTCTAAGGGACTTCTGGCCCTGGTGTCCCTACCTTGTCCCACCACATCACCATCCCTGTTTTCTCTCTCCAAACTCCATACAAATCCCGTCTTCCAAACTCTCATGTCCCTGCTTCTTCTTAGATGCTCCTGCTCATCCATCGCTGGGAACGGCTGACCCCCGCAGGCCTCCAGGCCCTGCTCCAGCCATCCAGTCCCCCATAGGGAAGCCAGCTGCCATTCCCACACCCCCGCTGCCCTCCATATCTCTGCCCTACCGGGTGAGTCCCTGGAGCCCCTGACTTATGTCCCTCACACACACAGCCCTTGGCTTGACTTGTAGGAGCAGGGCCACTGTGTGCCTTGGCTGCCGCAGTCATTTGGAAATCGGGCAAAGATGACAGGGCTAAGCCTTGATTTGGGAAGGGAAAGCCCAGGGCCTTGAGGGCGAGGAAAAGCCAGGCACGCGTCCAGGAAAGAGGCAATGTCATCCAATTGTGCATGACTAAGCTGACCACTGCTCCACCAAGGGACCCAGCCAGCCACACCCAGGCACATTGGCAGGCAGGGGAGGAGGGAGCCATCTGGCACACCCCACCATCGCCAGCTCCCCTTAGTCCAGTTTACCCCACAGGGAGCCCAGCTCCTGGGCACATCCTCAGGCCGCTCAGGTAGCCAGATGGCCTGTCCTGGAGGGCGTCAGCCTCAGAGCAGATGCGGGCCACGGGAGCCTGAGAGGCACCCAGGTCTGTGCCCAGCAGGGAAGGTGGCAAGGGACTGTGCCTCTGCTTCCTGCACAGCCTCCGTGGGGCCGGGCCACTAGCTCACAGTTCAGGGCTCCTGAGAGCGGATGGGCGAGTGCGGGCCCTGGCTGCCTCCTGCAGGGACAGGCAGCAGCAAGAAGGAAGCTGGCCACTGGGTGCAGCCTCAGCTCCCAGGCCTGGCTCCAGGCTCTCTCCTTCCACCCCGGAAGATCTCTCCTCTTCTGTTTCTTTCCATCAGACCCGAGGGTCCGGGTCCGCTGTGTGCAGAGGCAGGGACAGCTTCACTTCCACAGCCTGCTGGATGGAGAGGAAGTATTTGCATTTTCCCCTGGGAGGTGAGTTCACCTTAGAACTGGCTGGCTCTTTCTTATGCTGCAAAGAAAATGAAGAGAAAAAAATTGTTTCTATATCAAACCAACCTGTACATTTATTTCCTGTCTCACATCATCTAGACATTTGCTGTCTGAATGCAGAGCTGAGACCAGTTCCTGATCTCGGCTCTATTTGGGCGGAGTCTGAACAAAGACAGGGACCATGGAGCAGAGGTGAGTGTGGGCTGGAAGGTGACTCAGGGTCCAAAGTGACTCCAGCTGACCCTGGGGTAGAAGGGCAGGACTCCCGGGCCCAGCTCCATGACCTGGGCCCCGAGGCCCCGGGCCTCTGGATGGGGGGATGAGGAGAGAGATACAAGATGGCACCCACGCCCTGCTTCAGGGCTCCCGCACCTCTGGCTGGACCCTGGGCTGAGGGCAGCTGAGGCCCGTGACAGGTTTGCTTTGTCCAATCCTGGCGAGGATGCCAGGCTGAACACAAAGCCACATTGTGTTCCCTAGCAGGCGATAATGTGTTCCTGCGCAGCCAGCTGCAAACCAGTTCTGCTCTAGGGAGACCTGCACCCACGGATGCCTACGCAAGCTCCCCCAGGGGCCGTGCAGCCCTGGCGGTCTGAGCCCCCCTCCCCGCCTGCCGCCTGCATGGCAGACACAACAGGGTAGCTCGTTCTTCAGAAGGAGCTCAACGTCAAATTCTGCTTCCCCAGATCAGACCTAGTATCCTGATGTTTGGTTTGGGAAATAAGACCACAGACCAAATGCCAGCTTGTGTCCTAAGACGTCACAGGAAACAGGTTCCTGTCACCTTCATGACCTCTGCTCCCAGTTACACCAAGCTTCCATCTTTGTTTGAAGCACTGCAGCCGGGGACTCATTCATTCCTGGCCGGTCCATGATTTAAGCCCATGTAACTAGCCCTGGAAGCCACGGAACAAGACCTATCCTGCAGACACGGAGGCTCCAGGGGCCGTGGCGTTCTCCAGGGCTGGGGCGGGCAGGGCCACCTGGCAGAGACGCAGCAGATACAGCTCTGCAGGGGCGTGAGAGAGCCTGGGGCCCGCAGACAAGGGACCACAAGTTCCGGAGAGGGGCTCACTTTTTAATTCTCCAATCGGCTTCGGGAGGAAGGCTGAGTTCCAATCCCTGTTTCTCAGAGATGAGGAAATCCAGAGTCAGAGAGGTTGCACAACACACCCAAGGCTACACAGCTGGGAATAGTTGCTGGGAGCTCAAGCCCGAGGGTCCGCACCATGGTCCAGGCAGGGCTGGCATCTCAGGGTGGCCGATCCCAGGCCCTGAGATGGCACACAGGCCGGTGGGTGGAAATGACAGCCACTCTCAGCGGGAAGCCTGTCTCCAGTGCTGAGTCACCCTGGCCCATGTGGGGCAGGAGGAAGGTGGCCGCCCAGGCTTCAGTGGCCGCTCAGCCTTTCGTTCCCAGGACCCAGCAGCCCAAGGGTCCTGCCCAGCTGTGTATGACCAGTGCACTGGCCACCGTGAGGCCCCCTCCTCCTGCAGTGTGTCCTTGGCCAGGGGCTCCCTGACAGCCATGGCTGAGCCCCATCGTGCATGGCACGTGCTCTCAGGATGGGGGGGGTGTGGGCAGCACACAGCCAATCATCTCAAAGCCCAGTGACAAGTGCTGGGGGAGGGGGGAATCTGTGAACCGGAAGTACAGGACGGGAGGATTTGTGGGGAGCTGGTGCTGGTGAGAAGTGGGGTTCAGAGGACAGATGAGAGGTGTCTGGTAAGTAGGGGAGGGTAGAAGGGTCTTCCAGGCAAGAGGAAGGGTGTGGGCAAGGGCGGGGATTGGGCTGCAGAAGGATGTGAGGTGGGGTGGGGTGGGGTGGGGCAGCGCAGCCTGCCCCGGGTGCTGAGGCCCGGGGCTTCGCCCGCTCCTGCCCATGGCTGATTGTCCAGCTGGTGCAGCCTGCCTAGCTATGGCAGCCCTGCCTGATTGCCACTAGCCTGCCTCTGATGAGATCTGGGCACTCTTGTGCAGGGAAGACTGGGGGATGGGTGCTGCTTTGAGAGCACCCAGTGGCTGAGTCTGCTTGATAGGGCTGCAAGGGTCATTGGGTCCCCATGTCCCCACGGAGATCAGAGGACAGGGATCTTAGATGCAAACCCTGCGGAGGTCTCCACCTCCTACATCCTCACCCCAGTGCACAGTCTAGAGGGATTCCCTGAGGGAAGGGGAGAGCCTGGGACCTGGACCAGCCCGCCTGACGCCCTGGGCTAGGCCTGGTGCCATTGGGCCCTCGCCAGCCTCTGCCCTCGGCCCTGGTTGCCAAGCCCAGCTCTCCTCCAGCAGCCCGGTCTCTGTACAAACTCCTCTCCTGCTGTTGTCAGATGAGACATTGGCCCCGAGATGACAGGGATGGGATGGGATGGGGTGACTCCTGTGACTCCTGGGCACAGCGCCCGGGTCTCAGGGCTGATGCCTTCCTTGGACCCTCAGAAAGGGCAGTCAGGGCTCCTGGGAAAGTGTGAGTGGCGGCAGCCCTGGACCCAAACTGTGAAGTAGTTGCGTCCCCCAGGGGGGGGGTGCGGCTCCCCCAGCAAGTGCTCAGTTTGCAGCAATGCAGAGGAAGGTAAGGGGGTTGCTTTCCAGCCCACAGAACACTCCCAGGTTCCTTTTCTTGTTGGTGACCTGTCTGTCCCCTCCAGAAGGCAGTGACAGGGTCAGCTTCTGCCCCAGGAGGCTTTTAGGGCAGAGGGAAGAGAAGACGGGAGGGGAGTCTTGGTGTGAGTGGATCCAGCAGTGGTGATGGCTAGGGTCAAAGGCCATAATGGATTTCTCCTCCTCCTCCTCCTCCTCCTCCTCCTCCTCCTCCTCCTCCTCTTCTGTCTCCTCCTCCTCCTCTTCTGTCTCCTCCTCCTCTTCTGTCTCCTCCTCCTCTTCTGTCTCCTCCTCCTCCTCCTCCTCCTCCTTCTCCTTCTTTTTCTTCTTGGTACTGGAGATTGAACCCAGGGGCATTCTACCTCTGAGCTACACCCCCAGCCTGTGTTGCTGAGGCTGGCCTCAAACCTGTGATCCTCCCATTTCAGTCTCCCAACTACTGGGGGCACAGGTGTGCACCACCAAGCCCAGCTTGGATTCTCCATTCTCTTCCAGGGCTGCCACTGGCTCACAGCCTGGCCTGGGACCCCCTAGACCTCCCTCCACCTGTACCTACTTCTAATGTGATATTCAGGCCCCAGGCCCCTCGGAGACTCCTGCGACCCTCTAGACCATGGCACCTGAAAGGCTGGGGTAACACCTCAAAACGGGGGAATCTCTGCTGCTCTGAACTCCAAACGGCTTTACCTGGGAAAGAAGACATAACCCACATTTATTCTTCAGAAGGGCGAGGGGACTGCATTCTTGGTCTCTGTTCTTTTAAGGTAGAAGGGAGAAAAAACTAATCATTACGGTGGATCCGGTTCATGAATTCAGCAAGCACTCAAGGCACATGCTCCGTGTCACAGCCTGTCCAAGCTCTGTGTGCAGAGATGAAAACACAAGACAAGTCCCAGGCCCCAGGGAGCTCACATTTTGGTGGTAGAGACAGGCAAATATTGAGCTTCGAACCAAACAGTGGGATCAGACTATTCTAGAAGCACATACAAACACAGAGGGGGTGGGGAGAAGCTTTGGCAGGGCCAGGATCAGGGCAAGGTGAGTAAGGCTCTCTCTCACCTCGTGCACAAAATGTAAAGGGGCCATGACTCAGTCCTTAGGAGTCACACTGTCTTAGTGTCGTGAGCTTAAACTCTTTCTTTTTTTTTTTTTTTTTTTTTTGCGGTACCAGGGATTGAGCGCAGGGGCGTTCTACCTCCGCACTACGCCCCCGGCCCTATTTTTTTTATACTTTATTTTGAAACCGGGTCTCACAAAGTTGCGGAGGGCCTCACTAAGTAGAGAGAGAGAGAGAGAGAGAGAGACAGGGAGAGAGAGAGCGAGAGAGCTGAGGCTGGCCGCGAACCGGGATCCTCCGGTCTCCGCCTCCCAAAGTACTGGGATTACAAGCGTGCGCCACCACGCCCGGCGAGCTTAAACTCGAAATGAATGTAAAAACCTGTGATAAGCAGACTCTCAAGATGGCAAATACAGACCAAGCATTTTAGCTTGTTTTGTGAACTGTGTTTTGTGCCCTGGGAACAAGTGTTTGCAGTCAGTGCATGGCTGCTGGCCCTGTGGCCCTCGAGTCCCCTGGACAGCTTAATGCTGACACAGAAGGTTGACAATGGCTTATGCAGATTGGGCAACTCAGAGGCGTGGCTTTTGAGCATAGAACTTCTGCTCATTTTTTCCACTGGACTCAAATGTGGGAGGCGTTTTGATAAGTGTCTCTCTTTTTTTTTTTTTTTTTTGCGGTACTGGGGATTGAACCCAGGGGCATTCTACCTCCGAGCTACACCCCCAGCCCTATATTTTATTCTTTGTTTTGAAACAGGGTCTCACTAAGTTGCTGAGGGCCTCACTAAGTAGCTGAGGCTGGCGGCGAACCTGGATCCTCTGGTCTCAGCCTCCCAAGTACTGGGATTACAAGCGTGCGCCACCAAGCCCGGCTTGATAAATGTCTCTAGGGTGTGCAATTCTCCTGCGTTCCGAGGCTCGAGGCTCCAGCTCCGTCCAGTGTGGCTCCGCATGGCACTGGCTGTGGAAGGGGAACTGAATGGATTTCAGGTGCAGGAGGGGAGGGAGAGCGCATCTTGCAGAGCATTCTGTGTGCAAGAAGGCCTGCAGGCAGGAATGCCGCTCAGCTGGCCTGCGGAGAGGATACAGGACAAGAAGGAAAAACAAGCTTAGTAACAGAGTTATGGAGCTATAATTCACATGCTATAATTCACCCATTAAAAGCGGACATTTCAGTGGTTTTCGGTGTATTTTCAGAATTATACAACCATCACCTCAATACATGTTAGAAAAGTTTCATCACACCAAAAGGAAGCCCTGTACATTTTACTTTTTTTTTTTTTTTTTGCGGACCCGGGGATTGGACGCGGGGGTGTTCTACCTCCGCGCTACGCCCCCGGCCCTATTTTTTATACTTTATTTTGAAACTGGGTCTCACGAAGTTGCGGAGGGCCTCACTAAGGAGAGAGAGAGAGAGAGACAGAGACAGAGACAGAGAGAGAGCTGAGGCCTGCCCTGAACCTGGATCCTCCGGTCTCTGCCTCCCAAAGTACTGGGATTACAAGCGTGCGACACCACGCCCGGCAGCCCTGTACATTTTAGAGTCACTCCCCATTTCCCTCCAAACTAGCCCGCCCCCTTGCCCCAACTCTAGGAATTGTGCATCTGTTAAGAAAGAGAAACATATTAAATGGATTTTTGGAGCTAGGAGATGGAATAGGAGCTTGCTCCGTCCATTCCATACATCGAGAAACAACTTTCACCTTGGATGTGGGATCTTTGCAGATCCTAGACCTGTCTCATTAGTGTTGACACAGACGAGGCTGAAGTTTTAACCCTACACCCTACTGGACAAGATCTCCTTGTGGCCAATTCTCGATGCTGTTCCTTTTAAGTGTATGTACTATATAGGTCCAGTATCCTTTACCCAACATGCTTGGGACCAGAAATCTTTCAGATTTCGTAATATTTGCATATACATGAAGAGATATCTTGGAGTCCAGCCCTGAGTCAAAACAAGAAATTCATTTAGGTTGCATATATATCTTACATATATAGCCCGAGGATAATGTCACACAGTATTTTTAGTGGGCCTGCGTTCTGACTGCCACCTGTCACTTAAGTTCAGGTGTGGGATTTTCCATTTGTACTCTCATGTCAACAGTTTTGGATTTTGGAGCATTTTGGACTTTGGATTTTTGAATTAAGGATACGCAACCTACATTTTATTTTAACCATCTTTTTTTCATGGAAATCTTTCTAAGATATTCTGCAAGTTTCCCCAAAAGTCATTTACCTCCTGTTCCTTAACAACAGGATCCTGAATATATCTGGAACTGCAAAGATCCCAGTTAACAGACTTGCACATTTCCTTCCTTCGTTCATTCCTGCATTCCTTCGTTCGTTCCTTCCTTCCTTTCTTGCAGTACTGGGGCTTGAACCCAGGGGCATTCTACCTCTGAGCTATACCCCCAGGCCTATTTTATTTTTTGTTTGGAAACAGGGTCTTGCTAGATTGTTGAGAATCACTATGTTGCTGAGGCTGGCCTCAAACCTGAGATCCTCCTGTCTCAGCCTCTCAAGTACTGGGATTACAGGCGTGTGCCACCATGCCTGGCGTCCAACCTTCTTTATAGGAAGGTGTAGCCATGTGACTCAGTTCTGGCCACTGAGGTGTAAGTGGGTGTTGTGTTGCACTTGCCATCTCTTTAAAAGGGAGGGGATGGTGATTTTCCTTTTTCTTCTTCCTTCTACCGAGAATAAGGTCATAAATGCTAGTGCTTTTGCAGCCTTTCTGGGCCACGGAGTAACTTTGGAAATAAAGATCATACTAGTCAGAGAAGCAAGAGATAAGATGACTGGGTCCCTGTCAGCTGGAGCTGGCATTTTAACCCCAGACTTCCTGCTTCTGGGGATACTTTTTAAAAACATTTATATCAACTTTACTGGAGTTATAATTTATAGAAAATGCAATCATTTAAATGTACAGTTTAATGAAGTTTGACAAATGAATATGCCAAGTAACTAGCATCTCAATCAAGATATAGAACATTTCCACCACCCATTTTTTTTTTCTTTGAGGTACTAGGGATGGAACCCAGGGGCATTCTACCTCCAAGCTACACCCCCAGCCCTATTTTATTCCTCTATTTTGAAACAGGGTCTCACTAAGTTGCAGAGGGCCTCACTAAGTAGCTGAGGCTGGCCACAAACCTGTGATCCTCCTGTCTCAGCCTCCCGAGTACTGGGATTACAAGCGTGGGCCACCACGTCCAGCTCGCACCACTCTTAAAAGTTCCTTGTACCCCTTTGCTATCAGTCTCCACTGCCCGGCCCCATGCATACACCTGCCAGGGAACCCCCAATCTCCTTTCTGTCCTATAGATTCCTTTGCCTTGAACTACTTTGACATGAGAAAGAACCAACTGTCTATCTTGCTGAAACCAATATTTTTCAGGCTTCTCTATTTGTAGCTGACTCTTACACAGTACTGAACACAGACCAGCTTCTAAGCATGGTCTAATATTTTCTTGAAAACTCCAGACCATTGTTAGATACCCACATTTTAGATCAGTTCCCTCGGACACAGATTTGGAGATGAGATTTGCAGGCAGGATGTGTAGTAGGGACACACCTGCACATTAAGTTAGTGGCATGGGAAGGGGCAACTGTATCCTGATCCCTCAGGGGTATCTGAGACTGGGGCAACCCTCAGAGGTGTCCTGGGCAGAGTCCTGGGCCTTTGCACCCCCAGATTGACCAGGTGTCAGATGTGGGCTATTCCTGGGGGCAGGCAAGCCTTAGGTGAGGCAACTTTTTCCGCTGGAGGGCAGTTCCCAGGGAGGGACTCAGCCGTGACCTTCAATAGCCAACACACCCAGCAGCTAAGGGACCAGTGACTCGGCTCTGATGGGAATCCAAGAGGCACATCACAGCAGTGGTGGCACACATGTGCTGGGGAGTCTCCAGGGGCCACTTAGATTGTGGGAGCTGCCTGTACCCTCAGCACTCACTCCCCACCTCCTCCACACCAGGCATCTACTGTCAGTCTCTGGGGACTTGCCTAGTCACACCCTGCTCTGTGCACCAGGGGGCTGATGGGCAGAGCCTGGCTTTCTCTGCTTCTGGAAGCTTTAAGAGCAGCAGAGGCCTGCTCTTGGGGGACAGGGCCACGGGTTGTCAAATTCCTCCAAGCCTTCTGTGGGCTCTTGTGCCCCCCCCCAGGTGGCCCCCACACCTGGGAGGCTGGCGTTCAGCTACTGTCTCTCACCTGTCTCTTGCACCGCTCTTGCTGGGCAAAGTGTCTCTACTTGTTATTTCTGATGCCTATCCATGGAAGTGACTTTGTTCGTGTCTTTTGTGTGTCCTTGTCCTTTCTTTTTCTTTCTTTTTTTTTTTTTGCAGTACCGGGGATTGAACCCAGGGCGTTCTACCTCCGTGCTATCCCCCCGGCCCTATTTTTTTATACTTTATTTTGAAACCGGGTCTCACAAAGTTGCGGAGGGCCTCACTAGGTAGAGAGAGAGAGAGAGAGAGAGAGAGAGAGCTGAGGCTGGCCACGAACCCGGATCCTCTGGTCTCCGCCTCCCAAAGTACTGGTATTACAAGCGTGCGCCACCACGCCTGACTTGTCCTGACTCTTTCTTATTTTAAGCTTCATGGTGACTTCACTGGCCCCGCTGGAAAAACATGACATTTCACGTCCTTCTGGGCCACGCACAGTCTTCTGTCTTAGGCACACCCATCGTCTCTAAGGTTCTGCCTTATTTTACCCACTGCGCCTGAAGCTCTGTGGAATCCAGACTTTACAATAGCCATCTCCCCCAAACGGGAGATTTTCCCTCTGCTTGGTTTGGGGGTTGTTTTCCAAATGATCGCCGTCCTGGGAACTTGGACTTTTAGGTGGGCTGGATATTACCATAAGCCAGAATCCGGACTTAATAGCAGATAAAAAGAAGGGACAAGGAAAATTATTCACATTACTTTTTTTTTTTTTTTTTGGTGGTACTGGGGATTGAACCCAGGGGCATTCTACCTCCAAGCTACACCCCCAGCCCTATTTTGTGTGTGTGTGTGTGTGTGTGTTTTGTTTTGAAACAGGGCTTCGCTAAATTGCTGAGCCTCTTGCTAAATTGCTGTTTTACTATTCGAGGTTGGCTTTGAACCTGCGATCCTCCTGTCTCAGCCTCCTAAATACTGGGATTATTAGCATGCATCACCATGCCTGGCTTCACATTACTTTTTAAGTGAATGATATTCTAAAACACCGGTGAATACAGAGAATAATGTCTGACACATATGTATCCATAGCAGATATTTAATATTTAGACATGTTTGCTTTCCATTTCTAGAAAAAATACATGTCAGGCTGGGTGGAAGTTCTCTTTGTATCATGCCCTTCCCTCTCACCACACCCTGTCTCAGAAGCAATCACCAACCTGAATGTGCGGCCTTCTCTTTGTGTGTTTGGATACTGTTACTACATTTGTATCAATGCAAGTATACATTGTATTGTGTTGTATAAATATAAATAGCAACATACTGTATGTTTCCATTCCTCATCTTTTCCATTCAACCCTGCCTGAGGATCCATCCATATGTATATCTAGCTAATTGATCCATGTATATTTAGCTCATTGATCTAGCTAATTGATTCATGTATATCTAGCTAACTGATTTTTATTTATTTATTTATTTGGTACTGGGGATTGAACTCAGGGGCATTCTGCCTCCAAGCTATACCCCCAGTCCTATTTTATTTTTATTGTGAAACAAGGTCTTGGCAGGTTGATGAGCGCCTCACTACTTGCTGAGGCTGTCTTCAAACCTGTCATCTTCCTGTTTCAGCCTCCAAGGTTGAAACACAGGCGTGCGCCACCACGCCCGGCTGTGAATTGATTTTTAGCTGCAGCTTATAGTCATCTAAGGCATGAATATAACATGCTTTCTTTCGATTTTCATGCCTCCGATGCCACACTGGGCTTTCTGGCTTCTGCATAGTATTCTTAGGGCAAATAGCCAGAGGGGGCAATTGCTGCGCCAAAGGGAAGTCACCCGTCAGCTTCACTAGCCATTGTCAAATTGCTCTCCAACGCGATCATCCAAATTAAGGCCCCCCCCAACATGTGAGGAGCACCCCTGCACCACGCCCTGTCCCACACCTGCACCCATGCACTGGAAATGTCACCTCTCTGCTTTCCTGGCCCCGGATGAGGTTGAACATCTTTTTTTTTTTTTTTTTTACTGGGGATGGGACCCAGGGGCATTCTACCTCTGAGCTACATTCCCAGCCCTGTTTTATTTTTTATTTTGAAACAGGGTCTCACTAGGTTGCAGAAGGCCTCACTAAGTTGCTGAGGCTGGCCTCGAACCTGTGATCCTCCTGTCTCAGCCTCCCAAGTACTGGGATTACAAGCATGTTCCACCTTGCCTGGCTAGGTTGAGCATCTTTCATATGTTTATTGACTCTGTGGATTTTTTTCTTCCTCTGTGAAATCCATTTCTTTCATTTTATAAAAGGATTTTGCCCTTCAGGTTTCTGTTAATGTTGTATTCTTACAGCACTTAAGAAAGTGTAGCCCCTCCAGCTAAGCAAGGAACAGAGGGAAAATCCACTTAGGCCTCTGCAATCCAGGGTCCGGCTCCCATTTGATGTTTATTATTTATGATTTGAGGTAAATGTCTTCTTCTCTGATTTTTTTCAATTTATTTATTTATTACATGTACAGTTCAGTGGGTTTTGATACATTTAGTTGCACAAAGCTGTGCAGCCATCACCGCTAATTCCAAAAACAAACCCCAAGCAGGCACTAGCCCCTTTCCTCTGACAGCCCCCGGCAAGCACAAATCTCCTGCCTGTCTCTCTGGGGTTGCCTCTTCTAGACATTTCATATGGATGGGATCATCTAATATGTGGCCTTTGTGTCTGGCTTCTCTCATTTAGCATAATGTTTTCAAGGTTCAACATCTTACAGCATGTGGAAGTATCGTGTTTCTTTTTCTGGATGAAAAAAATGTTCCATTACATGGAGATGCCTCATCTTGTTAATCCACTCATCAGTTGATAGAATTTGGGGTTGTGTCCTAGCTGGTATGTATTATGAGTAGTGCTGCCATTTTCTTGAGTATATTGCTGGGTCTGTGGTAATCTCTATGTTTAATTTTTTGAAGAACGACCAAGCTGTTTTCCACAGCCAATACACCATTGTGTGTGTGTGTGTGGGGGGGTACTGGGGATTGAACCCAGGGGCATTCTACCTCTGAGCTACATTCCCAGCCCTATTTTTTATTCTTCATTTTGAAACAGGGTCTCACTAAGTTGCAGAGGGCCTCACTAAGTAGCTGAAGCTGGCCGCCAACCCGGATCCTTCTGTCTCAGCCTCCCAAGTACTGCGATTACAAGTGTGTGCCACCATGCCCGGCTTTGTGTTTTTGATTTTAGCCATCCTAGTGGGTGTGCAGTGGTATCCCTTTGAGGTTCTGATTTGCATTTCCCAGATGACTAATCAGGTTGGACTTCTTTCCATGTGTTTATTGGCCATTTATATATCTTCCTTGGAGAAATGTCTGTCAAATCCTTTCCTGTTTTTTAATTGGATTTTTTATCTTTTTTTTTTTGGTACTGGGGATGGAACCCAGAGGCATTCTACCTCCAATCCATACCCTCAGCCCTATTTTATTTTTTAAACAGGGTCTCATGATGTTGCGGAGGGCCTCACTAAGTTGTTGAGGCCAGCTGCAAACCTGCAATCCTCCTGTCTCAGCCTCCCAACTACTGGGATTACCTGTGTGTGCTACCACACCTGGCTTCCTTTATCTTGAGTTTTAGTAGTCCTGTATATAATCTAGATGCAAGTCCCTTTTCAGATGTATGATTTGCAAATGCTTTCTCCCATTTGGTGTTTTTCCCCCCACTTTCTTTCTTTTTTTTTTTTGGCGGTACTGGGGATTGAACCCAGGGGCATTCTACCTCCAAGCTACACCCCCAACCCTATTTTTGATTCTTTATTTTGAAACAGGGTCTCACTAAGTTGCAGAGGGCCTCACTAAGTAGCTGAGGCTGACCTCAAACCTGCGATCCTCCTGTCTCAGCCTCCCGAGTACTGGGATTACAAGCATGTGCCACCATGCCTGGCTCTTCCCCCACTTTCTTGACAGTGTCTTTTGAAACACACAGGTTTCTCGTTTTGATGAAGTCCAACTTATCATTTTTTTCTTTGGTTGTGTGTGTATTGGGTGTCTTAGCTAAGAAGTCATTTCCTAATCTAAGGTCATGAAGGTTTACTGTTACATCTTCTTCCAAGAGTTTTGTAGTTCTGTCTTCCATTTAGGTCTCCGATTCATTTTGCGTTAGTTTTTGTATATGGTGTGAGGTAGGGGCCCCAATTCATTCTTTTGTTTTTGGTTATTCAGCTGTCCCAGCAGCATTTGTGTAGAAGAGTATTCTTTCTGCCATTGAAATATCTTGGCATCCCTGTCAAAACTCAATGGACAATACATAAAGATTTATATCTGGATTTTCAATTTTGTTCCATCCATTCAGATGTTGATCTTTAGGCCAGTGCCACGATGTCTTGATTATTATAGCTTTGTAGTAATGAATAGTTTACCAGATGTAAAGCACATTTCTTGCTTGCCTCAGAGCACTTTCCAGGCCAGCTGTTCTCAAAGTGTGGTCCCCAGACCAATATTACCTGGGAACTTGCCAGAAATGCAAATTCTCAGGGAATATCCCAGACCTGCTCCATCAGAAACTCTGGGAATGGAGCCTTGCAATCAATGTTCTAACAAGCCCTTCTAGGGATTCTGATGGACACAAAAGTTTGGGATTCACCACATTATATCTATACTGTTCAATATGATAGCCACTAGCATATACAGCTATTGAGCACTTGAATTGCAGTTAGTCCAAACTGAGATGTGCTGTAAGTATAGAAGACACATTGAATTTTTAAAGAGTTAATATGGAAAAATATAAAATATCTCATTTATAATTTATATTCATTATATATTGAATAATAATAATGATACAGAATTTAATAAAATGCATCATTAAAATTAATTTCACTCTGTCTTTTTATTTTTAAAAAGTATGCCTATAAAGAAATTTTGAACCACATATGTGGTTGCATTTTCTTTCTGTTGGGATTTGGGCAGCACTAAGCTATAAGATTATGATGCAGAGCTGCGGGGTCTCATGTCAATCCCACATTAGTTGTGAAACTGTGTTTCATGAAGAAACTCCCTTAACGCTGTGCAGGCTGTGCCAATTTCTCAGGCACCAGGAGCCCTCCTTCCCAGAAGAGGAGCCGCCTAGAGCAGAGCTGGAAAGGCAGGCAGCCTTTTCTGGTTCAAACTGGTTAGAAATGGCGCTCAAAGCTGCTGTTTGTGACTGGCGTTGGGTCTTCTGCACTAGCATGAGCCATCTGCAGCTCAACAGAACCTGGGCTACTTCTCTCATTTTTCCTGATAGGGAAAACCGTCGACATGTTGTGCAGAGCCTCGGGCTGGGGGCTTCTGCCTGGTGTGTGTGGGGGCATACTGCGCTGCCGACTTGGGGCAATGAACAGCTATGGACTCCTGCCCTCCTCCACCAGCTGTGCAAACTGGCAAGAGCCCTGGCGTGCATCCCAACTTGGCAGCTCTTTGTGATGTGACTGCTTCAAGATCAACATTTGCAGTAGCTGCTTCCCATTCCTTAGTGTGTCTGACCTCGCTCCCTCAGGTCACCGTGCAGCAGAGCACTCCTGAGGAACTGAGCTCAGCAAGGTAAAGTGTCTTGTTTAGGAGACATGGCGGAGCTGGAGTCAGCACCCCAGGGCTCCTGACTGATTTGCTGGGATGCCTTTCTATATTTATAGATGCTGAGTGGTCTATCAGCTTCTGATCATGATGAGACGGAGGAAGACAATTCGATGAAAGAAATATACCTATCGCTTAGTGAGTGTCTACCATGCCACAGGCCCTTTGCATATACCGACTCTTTTTGTATCTATATGTGTGCAGTATTGGGTATTGAACCCAGAGGCATTCTACCTGTGAGCTACACTCCCAGCCCTATTTTTAAATTTTGAAACAGGGTCTCACTAAGTTGCGGAGAGCCTCACAAGGTTTCTGAGGCTGGCTGCAAACCTGTGATCCTTCTGTCTCAGCCTCCCAAGGACTGGGATTACAGACGTGTGCCACTGAGCCTGGCTCAACTCTTTTAATCCAAAAGAGACATTCATAGCCACATTTTACACATTGGGAAGCCAGAGCCCTGGTCTAGGGCTCAGTTGGGGTTATTATAGACAATGTTCTGAGCTTGCTACAGGGGAGAGAGGGAAGGAGAAGTGAATGCGGGAGGAAGGGTTTTGTTGTTTTGTTTTAAAGTGCACAGGTTGGTTCATTCACATCTCTCAACCCCCTGCGCGGTGGATCAGGTTGTCTACAGAAGAGGCCGGGAGTTCAGGTGTGTCTGACTTGGAATCCTGCTCCCTTTCCTCAGCACCTCCAATGTCACTCGCATCGAGGTGTGCCTCTGGTGACCACAATGAGAGAAGAGCCCAGCGATGGAGTCCTGGACCAGCAAGTCCCGCTCCCTCTCACACTTCTCCCGGCTCCTCGGCAACCAAGGGCCAGGGAGGCAGGGCTGAGAGGGGGAGGAACCAGCGCCTTAAAGCCCTGGGCTGACCTGCAGGGTCCCAGGCCCTAACCTTGAGATCAGGGAGCTGTAGTATGGCAGACAGAGTGGGAAATGAAAGAAAAATCACACGGGGCATGTCTGATGTCTTCTGCTCAGGTTGCCATGACAAAATGACATAGACCCAGTGGCTTAAACAACCACAATGTATTTCTCACCATCCAAGGTCAAGGTGCTGGCTGGCTGAGTGTCTGGTGAGGGCACACATCTTGGCTTGCACTTTCCTGCTGTGTCCCCACATGGCCTCTCTTTGATGCCTATGCATGTAGAAAGGGAGAGATTTCTCTCTCCCCCTCCTCTTCCTCCTTCTCCTCCTCAAAGATGACCAATCCTATTGGGTCAGGACCCACCTTTATGACTCATTTTAACCTCCTGATGTCATTTGGATCCTGAGTGTCCCCTAAAGGCCCATGTCATACAGGCTTGGTCCTGAGTGAGGCTATTGGGAGGCAGTGGAACCCTTTAAGACATGGGCCCTTGAAGGGGCTCGTGGCACCCCACTCTCTTCCTATTTCTCTCTTTTGCTTCCTAGACCTGAACTCAGCAGTTTCCCTCTATCGGGAGCTTCTGCCATGATGTATGGCCTCACCACAGGCCCAAAGCAACCAGGCCAACTGATCATAAACCAGAACTTCCAAAACTGGGAGCCAGTATAAGCCTTTTCTCTTTGTAAAGTGATTGACTCTGGCATTTGTAATCATAACACAAAGGTGACTAACATGTCTCCTAAAAGCCCTATCTCCAAATACAGTCGCATTAGGGATGTCTCAACACATGAAGGCAGGGGACACAGTTCAGCCCACAGCTGTAGGAGAGGGGACACTTCAGTTTATCTTGACTCCCTAGAGCTTGCAAGGATAGAGGAGACCCAGAGAGCCCCGTGCAGTGGAGCGCGCCCGTATTCCCAGCTACTCAGGAGGCTGAGGCAAAAGGATCACAAATTCAAGGCCAGCCCTGGCAACTTAGGGAGACTCTGTCTTGAAATAAAAAATAAAAAGGGCTGGGGTGTAGTTCAGTGGTAGAGTGCCCCTGGGTTCAATCCCCAGTACCACAAAAGGGAGGGGGGGACCAGAGGCCCCCATTAGAACCTGCCTCTAAGTGCTACTGCTTGCATGAGCGATGGGCCGCGTCTGTATCAGGAGCTGTGCCTCAGGGATAAACAAATTGACCTCATGATTCGATTTCCCCAGCCCCAATCCATCTACTGACACGAGGCAGGACTAGTGATTCTGCCAGCTGGCAGGCAGGTCATGATAATCCCCCAACTTTCCCCTTTCCAGGCACCTCCTTGCTTTCTTGCTTCTGGTAGTGCTGGGAATTTCTCTGGCCATTTCCTCTGCCTATGAGTTTCTGGGGTCAGGGGAAGGGTAGGCAGCCAGAGGTGGCGCCTCTGACCAGAGAGAGCCGCGCCCACTCTAATTCTGGCAGCCGCAACTCTCCACTCTGTAATTACAAATAAAACCCGGTGAGGGAATCCAAGGAGGGCCTGGAGGCAAGCTGCCTTCCACTTCCTCAAACATTCTGGAGCCCGGACTGTGGGAGTTGAGCCACGCTGATTTGAAAAATTCTCCCTAGTAGGATACACACTCAGGTTTATTAAAGTGCTACAAGTAACTTTTTAAAAAATAAGTATTTCTCAGTCAGTGGGAGGAGTGGTGGCTCACACCTGTAATCCCAGTACTTGGGAGTACAGGTTCGAGGACTCTCATCAACCTAGTGAGACCCTGTTTCAAAATAAAAATTAAAAACAGGACTGGGGATGTAGCTCAGAGGTAGAATGCCCCTGGGTTCAATGCCCAGTACCACATGCATGCATGCATAAATAAATAAATAAATAAGTAAGTAAGTAAGTAAATAAATAAATAAATAAATAAGGCTGGGAATGTGGCTTGAAGGTAAAATACCCCTGGGCTCAATCCCCAGCAACACACACACACACACACGTCTGGGGTATAGCTCGCTGGTGGTCACAGCATAGTCCTTGAGGACAGTAATTATCATGCTTATGTGGACATCTGTTGCCCTGTGCTTGGGCTTGGGAGAAAGGTGCTCAGTTTCTCAGGCAGGGGTATTGTTACATATTTGACAAACTGTTTCAGTTTTCTCCCAGCATTGGGGAAGACCATAACTCCCAGAGCCTCTTGTACCCAGGTGGGGCCACAGGACTGATTCTGGCCAATAAATGGTGATGTGTGTTACTTCCCGGCCTGGCTCCTGAACATCTCTTTGGACCCCACTGGCACTCTCTCTTCTCTTATTGGAAATACAGGAAGCAGTGGTGCCCTGAGAAGCCTTGAGGGAGGATGCTGGGACTGCTAGGTAGAAGATGCAGGGTTCCTGGATGCCTGCACGGAGGTTTCCCCTTTGAAGGTGAACTGTAACCTGGATGAGAATTGGAGACCACGGCACAGCACAACCTACCCCAGTTGACACAGTCCCTGAACATCCTCTGAGGCACCACCTGGCTGATGGGCTGGGGCTGAGGGCCTGTGGATATGCCACAGGAAACTACTGAATGACCTAGGCTACTTTCTCTGCTAAGAAGGAAGGTAAGGTGCCCAGAGCCGGCTCCAACATCATAACATCCCCACAACCCTGTACTGCTATCCCCCACAGACATTATTTCATTTAATCCTCACTGCAGGGCAGGCGAGGAGACTAACCTCCACTCGGTTAGTCTCCTCGGTTTTGCCATTCTGCCCACAGACACAAGGCAGAGAGAGGAGAGAGAGAGAGAGAGAGAGAGAGAGAGAGTTCGTGTGTGTTCTGGAAGCCCCAGGGCCAATCCCCACCTCAAAGCTGCTCTACCCAGGTTTCCACCAGCAGCCGCCTGTGTAGTAGGAGTTCACTCACCGTGGATTTTGTGGAGGAGGATTTGAAGGAGGGATTTGAGTATTTCCCTAGAGACGCCAGAGAGACAGTTTTGTCTCAGCATTACAGGATCGCCCAGATCCACATTTATGGCTGTTTCTGTGGTTACCTGTCTTCTGGGATGTTTGGGGTGGGTGGTCATGACAGGTGCGATCAGCAGGGGTATGTAGGAAGTGCGCCCCTCTCTGGGACCCGGAGGCCGCTGCTTCCTGGCAAGAGATGTCAAGCAAGCCCCTTCCTCAGCAAGGAGACTGGAGACCCAGGGAACGTCAGGGGGAAGGACCGCAGGCGCCTGTTCATCCCCGCCGCCCATTTCATAGGCGGGGAAATGGAGGCCCAGGGAGCCTAGGGACTTGCCAAAACGTCCAGCTAAGTTGGCAGAGGTGAGCAGAACTGGATCACAGGTCTCCCGCCTCCCGGCCGGGCACAACACAGAAGGTGGGTGGTAGCTGAACTAGGGACTGGGGGTGGAAGGGAAGGGGGCCTGGCAGGCGGCCCGGCCGGGTGCTAGGGTGCCTGGGGCGACTCAGGCCTCTTCCCCTTCCCAGGCCACCCGGGCCGCACTTCCTGCCGAGGACTGCGGGGGCGGGGGGCGCGGGCGCAGGGCCTGCCCCTCCCGGGCGCCGCCTCTCGGCCTCTCCCACACCCGCAGGCCGGAGGCCAGGGGTCAGGGAGGCGGGGCCAGTGCTCGGCCCCGCCCCGCCCCGCCCCTAATTCCACTTGGGTCTGGGACCGCCTGGGTTGCGCGGAGAGGGCTGGAGCAGCGAGGGCAAGGGTGGTCAGGGCTCAGGCCCCGCGCCGCAGGCCCAGCAGGGGGCGTGGCTACTGGCGGGGGCGTGGCCGGGCCCCAGTCTGGGGGCGTGGTCGGGGCGGGGGCGGGTCCGCAGGAAACTTGAGCGCCCGCCCCCGGCCGCGCGCCCCGCCCCGGCCCCCTCCTCCGGGTCCCGCCTTCGCGTCCCTTCCTTCCCGGGCTGGCAGGCGGGCCGCGGCGGCGGCAGGCGGTGGACCGGCGGACCGGCGGGCGCCAGCACCTCGCTCCCTCCCTTGGCCGCGGCTTCCTTTTGTCTTTCTGGGCGGCGATGCGCGCAGGGCCGGCGCGGCTGCGGGCGCACGGAAGCCCGCGCTCTTAGCTACCCCGCCGGTCTCGGCGCTGGTCCCGGGCAGCCGCCCGCGCTCGCCGCAGTCGCCACCGGCGCCGAACTTGGGCTCAGGAAGCCGGCGGACCGCGTCCTGCGCCGGAGCCGGTAGGAAAGGGGCGGGCTGCGGGGCTGCGGGAGGGCGGACGGTGCA
>PVJS01006143.1:0-61145 GCA_004027185.1 Glis glis | reverse complement strand
GGGATTGAACCCAGGGGCGTTCTACCTCCGCGCTACACCCCCGGCCCTATTTTTTATACTTTTTTATTTTGAAACCGGGTCTCATGAAGTTGCGGAGGGCCTCACTAAGGAGAGAGAGAGAGAGAGAGAAACAGGGAGAGAGAGAGAGAGAGAGAGCTGAGGCTGGCCGCGAACCCAGATCCTCCAGTCTCCGCCTCCCAAAGTACTGGGATTACAAGCGTGCGCCACCACGCCCGGCTAGCATTTTGGTTTTTAAAAATCTTCATTTAGTCTTTAACCCATAGGAAGATAATAAAGCACCCTACCCCACTCTAGGCGGGGGGGGGGGGTATAATACTAGTTAGTTCTTTAAAAAGTAACTAATTTTTGAGTCTGAAATGAACACCCAAGTTAAATTGAGCCATCCCTCCCTCAAATTGCTAGTGATGGTTGAATATTTGTCCTTTTGAATGTAACTACAGAATAATAATAAGATCAATAATAATAATAGTCATTTATTGAACATAACTACAGGCTAAGCATTAGACTGGGGACTTGCCATGTGTTATAGTTAGATATAGAATGGCCCCTTGAAGAGCTCATAAATCAGTGTTTGGAGTTGATGTAATTGAGTCATGAAGGCTATAATCCTAGCAGTGGAATGGATTTATCTGGATGGTGGCCTAGGCCTGTAGGGTGTAGCTAGAGAAGGCGGGTCCCTGGGGCTGCGGCCTTGGGAATCATATATGGTTCTTTCTCCCCCTGCTGACTCTCTTGCTTCCGGCCTCCATGATGTGAGGAGCACAGCCCATGTACCTTCCCTTTCTCTGCCTCCTGCCACCATGCCCTGAGATCCGCGGTCCTGGCCTCACATGGACTAAAGCCTGAACACATAAATCTTCTTCCTCTAAGGGCCTTCGATTATGGCTGTGAAAATGCCGATGTTTTCCCATTTTAATTGTTGTCATCATTTCATGAGTGAGAGAGTATCTTTCTATTACAAACAAGTGTGGAAACTGAGACTCAGAGAGATTAAAGCCCACTACTAAGCGGCAGGGTCAGAATTTGAACTTGTGCCTCTCTGATTCCAAAGTCTATGTTCTTTTAGCTATACCATGCTGCCATAAATTGCCAAAATCATTACAGAAAGCTTCAACTGTGCCACCCAGAGCAATCGTAAAAAAAAAACAGTAAGTTACTAAATTTACTCTTACTAATTCTAGAACCTAAAACTGCTGGATCTAAGAACCTAAAGTCAAACATGAAGCCTATCATTTTGGCAAAAAGATACCTGGAATTTCCACCATACAGCATCTCCAGCCCCAGAGACCTGCGGGGGGTTCCTCGCTGCAATAGTTCCACACACCAGGAGGCTCTGGAGAATGTGTGCCCCCCAGCCCCCGCCATCTCCTGCAGGGCCAGGAGAGCCCTGAGCACTGGATGCAAGGCAGCCACCCTCATTTTCTACAAAATCAAGAGAAGCTTCTTAAAAAAAAAAAAAACCTAATGGGAGAAGCATCCCATCTTTGAACAAAGGACTTTCACCTCTAAGCGCTGTGTGGCTTGGGCTATTTTCCCAGGGATACAGTTGAGGTTGGACTGACTTAAGAAACTTCACATCTGTAGTTTCTAGATCCAAATGCCTAAACTTGTACCTTGACTTATAAGTACTAAAGAGCTTTAGAGCCAAATTTGATCATAATACGAAGAAGAAACATAAAGAATTCTTAGCAGCCAGGCATGGTGGCCCACTCCTTAATCCCAGTACTTAGGAGGCTGAGAGAGGAGGTTCACGGGTTCAAAGACAGCCTAAGCAAGTAGTGAGACTCTCATCAACCTACCGAGACCCTGTTTCCAAATAAGAAATAAAATCTGGCTGGGGGTGTAGCTCAAAGGTAGAATGCCTCTGGGTTCAATCCCCAGTAACACACACACACACACACACACACACACACACACAGAATTCTTGGCAATGGGTTACACTTTTGAAGGCAAGACACTAGCCAGCCCACAGGAAACACTATGGATGAACAGGTAGCCAGTGATTACACAATGGGATCTTTGTAAGTCACTGCTTTCAACATAAGTCATGCTGTGGCTCTCAGAGAAAACGATAAGACTTGCAAGACACAATGGGGTAAACTGAAGAAGAACTGGGGGAAAACATTATGGTTTCCTTATTGAAAAAATAGAAATGCGCCGGGCATGGTGGTGCAACGCTTATAATCCCAGTACTTGGGAGGCGGAGACCGGAGGATCCAGGTTCGCAGCCAGCCTCAGCTACTTAGTGAGGCCCTCCGCAACTTCGTGAGACCCAGTTTCAAAATAAAGGATAAAAAATAGGGCCGGGGGTGTAGCTCGGAGGTAGAAAGCCCCTGCGTTCAACCCCCAGTACCACAAAAAAAAAAGAAAAATGAAAGTATTAGAGAAGTTATTGAGGGAAGTGGGGAGGGAAATACAAGGCTTGAGGAAGGGAACAGTTCAAATAATGTAATGTCCATATATAAAGGCATCACTACCAATTTCACTAACAGGCATGGGGAGGGAGAGGGGAGCGCAGGGTGAGACATGGAGGGAAATACACCAGTGCATGTATGAATGTATCACTTTGAATCTCACTATGATGTATAATTATAATGAACCAATGTAAGTATAAAAATAAGAAATAAAAAGTAAAACTTCCAAATAGGATCTTTTCACATTTTTAATAAGAAATCTGAGCTGTGTGCAGTTGCACATGCCTATAATCCCAGGAACTCAGGAGGCTGAGTCAGGAGGATTGCAAGTGCAAGGCCAGCCTGAACACCTTAGCAAGACCCTGTCCCAAAATAAAAACTAAAAAGTTCTGGGGCTGTAGCTCAGTGGTAGAGTGTCCCAGTACCACAGAAAAAGAAAAACAAAATCTAAGCTTACTCCTCTGAACATAACTTTTTCTTATTTATGGTTTTATGCATAAAATGGTTACGTGTCTTTTCTGACCCAGGCTTTTAAAATTATGCTTCCTTTAAATTTCTTTGTGATCACCAATGAGAAACTGCACAAGCAGGTTATTAAAACATTTTTAACATTTTATAATCATTGGAAAATTCACAACCTTTAAAGCTATATTTAAAGAGAATCTAAGCTCTTCCTCTTCTTTTAAATCGAAGTGCCTCCTTATAATACATGTGTTTCAAAACCAACACATATAATATTATCCATTGTAACATTAAATATTATAACACACATATATTTTAGGTCAAGAATTTCAAAATAATGATGAAATTCCAATTGACAGAATGCACACGAGTTGTCAGTACAATGCTCCTAAAAATAGCATGAATGTTATGAACGAAGCATCTCAGTTGCACAGAAGCAGACCTTTCAAATCATGAAGGCAGAGGTGAGCTGGCCACTGGGAGCTGTGCTCCTACCAAGGGGGCTGATTCAGAACAATATTCCATGCCTGTAAACCACTCACAGCCCATCCCTTGGGAAGTTCTGCCCTAGAGGAAGATCACAAACTTGCACAGACCTCTTTATAAAACTCAGTCTCTGGTTTTCTCCTCACTACACACATTCTAGTTCCCGCATTCAAAACAGTCTTTCTCTCTTTACCTATGTGGTATTATCCTTAACCTTCCACTGCACAGACACCTCCAGAGCACTGAGGTCTTATGACAGAGCACACCCTTGGACTTCCCTTCGTCATACTAATTAAGAATCACCACGGGGTTCCAAGATGAAACTCCCCTAATGCATTTCAAAGCATTAGTTTAAAATATGCTGAGCTAAATGCAACTTTCTAAGAGCTTTTATACTTAACTTTTTAAAATAGATTTTCATAGTCTGATGGGAACTTTCAGGTTCACCATCTTCAGATCCTTGACAAAATCCTTTAAAGATACAGGAAGAGTATTATTTTCCCTATTTGGTACATGAGAAACTGACAGAGACTTAAGTAACTGGCCCAGAAATATTCTATTAGTAGACAGTGAGCTTAAATCTCCTGACTCATAGCCTAGTGCCCTTCCTGTCTGCCACATCCCAAACCTGCATGATGCTAACTGCCTGTGCATCACAGCTTCCCAGTTAAAAAGCAGAAGATGGCAGCAGAAACAGTGGCTTTCTGCTTTGTGTCTCCAGGGTCTGAAGTTCTTTACCCACTTACTACGGCCCAAAGTGGACAGACTTCGAAGTGTCCCAGGCTGTCCAGAAGAGATCCTGCTGAGGGGGGTCTGGATCAGGGCAGGATGAAGAAAATCACCTCCTTCATTCTCCTCAATTCCTTTTTCCAGCCCTATTTCCCCACCTGTCACCCCTACCTCCACCCTGCATTTTTCTTTGTTGGAGGAGTGTGAAACTAGTTTAAATAAACTTGATTGAATACTGCTGCACAGAGAAAAGGAAACCACAAAGAACAAGCAGGGTCTACACAGGAAGGACAGGACAGTCCTCCATTGTCTTGAGATGGTGAATTGACAGGGGTTTCTATGCAGATCAAACAGAGTGTTAAGCACTCTCTGACAGAGTCATCTACTTCACCCAAACTTCCTCTGGCATTTGTTCCTCAATGGGCGGATGGCAATGTTGCCAATGTCCTCTCCATTCTGGCCAACATGCTCCTGAATGCTCAGAAGGTGCTAAATTCTTAGAGTAGGGCACCAAGCACTATCACACTTGGAATGAAGACTACCACTATGAGACCTGATGATTTCAGGGTAGAATTTCTTATATATCACTAAAAATATTATAGCTAAATGCCAGCAAAAAGATTGGAGGTGGACACTTCATCCATTCCCAGCTTGCTCCTAGCAAATGTACCCTGCTTCTCAGAAAGGAGAGATAGCACTATATATTCATCCAGTTAAGAGTCCATCTCCCTAAATGACTAACTCTCATTGCCTCAAATTCCTCAAAGATTTTACCTTTTGCAACTTGCTCATCCATGGTTACTTCCCTCGAATGGAAGTCCTACTTCTGTGGGAGAATAAGAGGGAAAACAGCCCCCTACCGCTCGCCTTCTAGCCACGTTTGCTTTATGCCCTTCATGCCCTAGGGCCCAGTTGAATCCCTCCAGAACTTATAAATCAAGATTTCTGTCAGGGTTGTTTATACAGCATTACTATTTAAACCCTTTCTTTATACAAATAAAAGTGGACTTACAACCCATTTAAATTTAACAATTCCCATGAAGGGACGATGGTTGGTATTTGAGGTGAAAATCCAACATCATAAGCCTCTTATAACCAATTGATTTAACTAAATTGTTTTAATCATTGTATAACTGGATTGTCACAAGAGTTTGCCATGGTTTTGCCATTTCAGTGATGTAAGGCTATTGCACATCTTCATTGTATGGGTCATTTGCCAATCTCAGAAGTCCTTTAGACACATATATTATTAAAAATTGGAAACACTTTAACTAATGTTATATACATATGTGAAATTACCAACACCAATCTCAACATAATGTATAGGGAAGGGGAGGGAGTGTGAAGGGAGTGGGGGGGGAATCACCAAGTGCTATGTGTATGTATGCCCCTATCACTCTGAACTACATCACGATATGAAACTACAATGCACCAATAAAAGTATACTAAAAAAAGAATCTACTAAAAATTTTTTTAAAACAAAAAATAAAAATTGGAACAATAAGATGGATAATGATTTACAGTTAAAATTTCAAGTATAGTAAAGATGGTGACTATCAAAGAGGTCAAAGTTAATAATGTAATTTCATAACCTCTAGACTTAGTGATACATCAAAATGCTCTATAATAAACAATCCATATATATATATATAACATATATATATGTTATATATATATATATGTTATATATATATGTTATATATATATGTTATATATATATGTTATATATATATAACAATCCATATATATATATATGGATTGTTTATTATACAATCCATTGTTTATTAAAACAATTATTTATTAAAACAATCCATATATATATATGGATTGTTTTAATTTTTTACTCCCTTAAAGTGAGAGACCTATTAACTCCAGAATAAGTCATGCAAAATTTGTTCTAGGTCAGCAAGTTTTTGCATAGTTCTACTTGTTCTAAATAGTTCTACATAGTTCTAAATTCAAGCTCCCACAGTCCTTGGGCACTACTCTATTGTCAACATACTCAGCTTTTAGCAAGGTTGGGAATAGTAGGCCCCTACTTTCTTTTTGAAGAATTTTCCTCCCTTGGCTTCCCTGATCATACATTGGCCTGGGTTTTCTCCAACCCCATTAACTGCTCCTTCTCAGCTTCCTGCACTGTTCTACATTGCTTTCTCATCTTCAATTGTTTGTGTGCCTCAAAGCTCAAGCCTAGACATTTTTTCTTTTTTCTCACACTCTCCTTAGCTAAATATGACACTTTTGAGATTTTAAAGACTATTTTTCTACCTGATATCCAGTATTATATCTCTGACCTTGACTTCTTCTCTATCTCAACTTCTACACTTGGATATTTTAGAGAGCTTAAAATCAACATGGAAGATATAAAAGGAATTAAAATTCAAGTGTACAAAGTATAAAGGGTCTAGAATAGCAACATATTTTGGCTAATCTTTTGCTTCAATATCTCCCCAATAGCTTTTTAAAACTTTACTGAAATACAATAGATCGTACATATAAAAATGTGTATAATTTAATCATTTGAGGCAAGTATACATACTTGTGAAACCGTTATCATGAAAATAACAGAAATTTCATCACCCTCAAAATTTCTTCATGTCTGTTTGCAATATATCCTTCCCTTTACCCCCATTTCCAGGAAACCATTCACTGTAGATTAGTTTGTATTTTCTGAAATTTTATATAAATGGAACTACACACTATGCATTCTTTTGTGCCCAGCTTTTTTATTCACCAAAATGATTCTGAGATTCATTCATGCTGTTATACCCATAGTTCATTCCTTTGTATTGCTGAGTAATATTCTTCTGTATGAGTTAATTTATCTATTCACCTGCTAATAGACATTAGAGTTATTTCTAGATAGGTTTTTGGGGGGTTTTTTTGTGGTACTGGGGATGGATCCCAGGGGCATTCTACCTCTGAGCTGCACCCTCAGCCCTATTTTTTTATTCTTTATTTTGAAACAGGGTCTCACTAAGTTGCAGAGGGCCTCACTAAGTTGCTGAGGCTGGCCACGAACCCAGATCCTCCTGTCTCAGCCTCTCAAGTACTGGGATTACAAGCATGCGCCACCACGCCCGGCTGTATTTCTAGTTTTAGACTATTAAAAATAAAGCTTCTGAGAACATTCATGTACAGATCTTCACAGGAATAAATGCTTTCTTTTTGTGGGTAAATATCTAGGAGTTGAACAGATGGATCATATGGTAGGTACATATCGAAATTTTTCAAGCCAGGTGTGATGGCGTGTGCTTGTAATCCCAGTACTTGGGAGACTGAGACAGAAGGATCACAGGTTCGCAGCTAATTAGTGAGGCCCTCTGCAACTTAGTGAGACCCTGTTTCAAAATAAAAAATAAAATAGGGTTGGGGGTGTAGCTCAGAGGTAGAATGCCACTGGGTTCAATCCCCCATACCACACACAAAAAAAATTCAGAAACTTCTGATATGTTTTCCAAACTAATTATATCATTTTAAATTCCAAAAATTATGAGAGTTCAAGTTGCTCCACATCTTTGTTAACATTTGAACTTTTTAATTTTTTCTATTCTAAGAGGTACGTGGTAGTATCTCATGGTGGTTTTAATTTGAAGTTCTTTAATGAGTAATGATATAGAGCATCTTTACATGTGCTTATTGGCCATTCGTAGATCTTCTTTTGTAAAGTATCTGTTTGACTCTTTTGACTATTTTCTTATTGGAGTTGTAAGATTTCATTGCAGATTCTAAGCACAAGTCTTTTTTCTAATGTATGTATTGAGAATATTTTCTCCCAGCATGTGGTTTGCATTTCTGTTTTCTTTATGGTATCTTTCAAAGAAGTAAAGTTTTAACTTCAGTAAGTTTAAGTAAACAAATTTTCCTCTACGGTTCATGCATTAGGTGTTCTAAGAAACCTTTGAGTACCCAAGATCACAAAGATTTTCACTGTGTTTTCTTCCTAAAATTGTAGTTTCAGGTTTTACATTTAGTTCTATGCCTCATGGTAAGTTAAGTTTTGTGTGTGGTGTGAGATGTCCAGTCAATTCAACACTAGTTACTAAAAAGCCTCATCAACCCTAACTGAATTTCTTTTTCAAAAATCAATTGAGCATACATGTGTGGCTTTGAGCTGGGTGTGGTGGCACCTACCTGTAATCCCAGTATTTGGGAGGCTGAAACAGGAGGATTGCAGGTTCAAGGACAGCCTCAACGATGTAACAAAACTCTCAGCAAGCTAATCAGACCCTGTTTCATAACAAATAATAAAAAGGGATGATGTTGATGTTGTAGCTCAGAAGTAGAATGCCCTTGGGCTCAATCCCCAGTACCAAAAAAAGAAGTGTGGGTTTGTTTCTGGACTCTATTCTGTTACATTCATCTGTATGTCTATCATTTCACCAATACCAAACTTTGATTTCTGTAGTTTTATAGTAAGACTTGAAATCATATAAAGTAAATTCTCTTGGTTTTATTTTGAAAATTGCTTTGCCTTTCCTAGGTTCTTTTCACTTCCACATAAATTTTTGAACCAGCATGTAATTTCACCAATAAAAAGATCTGCTATAATTTTGATTGGGGTTGTATTGAACTCATAGATAAATTTAAGGAGAATGGTCATATAAATATGTTGAGGCTTCCAGTCCATGAACATCATATATCTTTCTGTTTATTTAGATCTTTAATTTCTCTCAGCAACATTCTTTGGTTTTTACTGGACAAGTATTTGCTCCTAGGCATTTTATGTTATGGTTCTGTGATGAATATTATATATCATGAGTGAATGAGGTTTATTCCAGAAATGCAAGGTTGACACAACATTTGAAAATCAACCAATGTAATTCACCTTATTAGAATCAAAGAGAAAAATGGTATGATCTCTTAAACATATGTAGAAAGAGTTTGAAAAACATTTAATATTTATATATGATAAAATATCAGTTAACTAGGAAAAATAGAAAATTTCCTCAGCCCAATAAAGAGCATCTATGAAAAACCAACAGTTTACATCACGCTAAAGAATTAAGGGATAAATCCTTTCCTCTTAAGATCATAAATAAGGCAAGAAAGCCTGATTTTATCACCTTTACTCAATATTGTTCTCAAGGTCCCAGCCATTGCTCTAAAACAAGAAAAATCAATATTAAATTATTATTTTAAATTTTTAAATAAAAATTGTGTAAAAAATTCTATTGTACTATAGAAAGTTTCAGGAAATACAAAATAACTACTGAAACTACTACATGAATTTAGCAAGGTTGCAAGACACACAGTTAATATATAAAATTCAATTATATTTTTATATACTATGAGCCATCAATTGAAAAATAAAATTCAAAAAGCAATCCCATAGTCAGGCGTGGTGGTGCACGCTTGTAATCCCAGTACTTGGGAGGCTGAGACCAGAGGATTCAGAGGATCTGGGTTCGCGGCCAGCCTCAGCTACTTAGTGAGGCCTCTGCAATTTAATGAGACCCTGTTTCAAAATAAAAAGAATAAAAAATAGGGCTGGGGGTGTAACTCGGAGGTAGAATGCCCCTGGGTTCAATCCCTGATACCACCAAAAAAAAAAAGCAATCCCCATTCACAGTAGCACGATGCCATAAAATACTGAGGAATAAATCTCACAAAAGATACCCATAATCTCTGTATCTTCTTTTTGGTCCATTTTTATAACAAAATCAATTTTTTAATAAATATGCTATCATTCAGAATGTTTCATTTCATTTTGCTTCAATTTTGGTAATTTGTATTCTCAAGAAATCTGTTCATTTCATTTAAGCAGTCAAACTTGATAGTATTACATTGTTCATAGTATTCTCTTCTTATCTTGTTATTGCCAATAGTATCTACATATATTGAAAACTCCTTCAGAAATACAATTTTTATTTTCAGTAATCATACATAAATACAGGAAAAACTTTTACCAATTCTGTTGCTCTTACTTCATTCCTGAAGATCCAAGCTTCCTTCTGGTATCATTTCCCTTCAGTTTGAAAAACTTACATTAGCATTTATTGTAATGCTGATCTCCTGGCAATAAATTCTCTTAATTGTCTCCACTTGAGAATATCTATTTTGCTTTCATTCCTGAAAAATACATCCACCGGATATAGAATTCTGGGTTAACAGCTCTCTTCTTTCCGCACTTAAATGTTGCTGTTCCATCCTCTTCTGGCCTTCAATGGCTTCTGATGAAAATTCTACAGTTGTTAGAACTATTTCTCCTCTCTATATAACTTTTTTCCTTGACTTCTTTCAATATTTTTTTCTGTATCATTGGTTTTTAGAAGTTTGATTTTGAGGAGTACCAGACATTGTGTTCTTTGATTTTTATCCTGTCTGGGGTTCATTGAGCTTCTTGGATCTATAAATTATGTCTTCCATGAAATTTGGGAAATATGTTGGCCATTATTTCTTCTAATTTTTTTTCTGTTCCAGGATCTTTCTTCCATCCTTCTAAGACTACACTGGCATTTACTAGTATTGTCCCATAGGTCCCTGAGATTCTGTTCCTTTTTTTTCCCAATATATTTCTGTGTTCTTTGGATTGGACAAATTCTATTGGTGTGTTTTCAAGTTTACTTACGCTTTTCTCTATCATTTCTATTTTGCTATTAAGCCCATCCAATTTTCAGATATTACATTGTTTTAGTTCTAAATTTTTTACTTCATTTTTTCAGGCCTAAAATATTCCTTTGGTTCTCTATTTTTCCACTGAGTGCTTCTATCTTCCCATACATTCAAAGGGTATTTTCCTCACTTCATGGTGCACAGTTATAATATCTGCTTTCAAGCCTGTGACTGACAATTCCATGAGTCATCTTGATTTGGTCATATGTTGATAATCTTTTCCATTGGGGCAAAGCTTTAGACACATTTTCCTGGTTTTTTATATGTCATGTAACTTTTTAATTGTATCTTGGAATTGTGAATTTATGTTTTAAGACAATTGTTCCTATTATAGTTCTCTAGCAAATGCTCATGCTATTGGCTTTGCAGTAATCAACTGTTTAGGCTCAAAATGCAAGTTCTATCTTGCCATCTGTGCACGATGGTTCTAACCTCAGTGTAGTTGCCAATGCCTGTGCTATGCTGCAAAGTATATAACTATTTATACTTCAAGAATGAGCCTGAGACTTGTGCAGATTCATGCACAGAATTGGGGGTCCTTTTTGCTCGTTCACTTTGATATGCTCCTCACATTTCCCAGCCCCAAGGGCTCCTTATTATTCTAGCCAGAAGGACGGAATTTCTGCTGAGATTATATCCACTCACACTATCATCACTCCCTCAATGTTCCATCGTAGGAACCTGTCCTTAGAGTAAAGCTGTAAGAAAGAGGAAAAACATGGGAAACTCACCACAGTCCTAGTGTGTCCTAGTGTTGTCCCTACTCAATAATCTTCCTGCTTTTGTTTATTTTTCAGAGTCCTCAGATAGTGTTTTGTTTTTGCTTGTATTTTGTCCAGTTTATAGCTGTAATCAGTGAGAGAGATGGGCTATATTAGGTTTACTTTGCCATGCCAAACCCAAAATCCCCAATAGTTTTACAAGCTGAGAATTGGGGTATGTTAGTGCCATCACAGTTATTTAAATTTAAAAAATTCAACAGGGGTATGTCAATGTGTGTGTGTGTGTGTGTGTGTGTGTGTGTGTGTGTGTGTGTGTATACTGCACTAAGCACCCAATCTGTGTCCCATAGACTTGCATAAATTTTTGTCTCACAGTGTTTTGCAAGGCTTAAATAGATAATAGAAGTAAAGTGCCCAGTACAGTGTCTGGGAAGTTGCAGACATTGGTAAATATCTGTTCCATTTCCCACTACTCAATATAAAGTACACTGTATTGCAATGATTATTTTTTAAAACAAAAGTAATAACTATGATATAAAGTTGAGATGCTTAGAAATGTCCTTTGTACCTAATTATTATGGACACTGCTTCTCTCTTTGTTCTTAATCATTTTACTTATTTGTTTTCTCTTGTTTACTCATGCTTTGTTGATGACAATCATCAGGATCACTGAGACAACACTGAAGTCAGGCACACCTATGGCATTAACCAAAGAAGAATCTGTTTTCATAGCTCCACCCCATCATGAAACCTTAAGTCAACTCTCGGCCTGCTTTGCATCATTGTCACATACAATGGAATTGCCTGAAAGGAAACCACAAGAAAAACAATAACCTTCTAAATCCAAACTCACTTCAAAGTGAAGAAGTTCTTCATATGGAGCCAAGAAGACCAGGGTGCAATATATGAGCAACACACAACATTCAACAATAATTAATAAAAGATTAGTGCAATGCAGTCTCCAAAGAATGAGAGAAAGGAAGGAGAGAGATTCAGAGAGAGAAAAAAGAAATATTAAAGCTTGCTTGTTCCTTAAAAGTGTAGGAAGAATTCTAGTCAAAATATAATCATTCAAATCCTTTTTAGTCTTGCAGCTGTAACAATATGACCCAGTACCACAGAAGTCAAAGCCATTTGCCATAAATAGAGGTGTCCCATCACTCCAGATCATGTTTAAAACTACATTCCTGAAGCCCCTGTTTTTGGTAATCGGTTAGAAAAAAAAGAGGAAAAAAATTAATGGAAACTTGAAAGCTGTCTGCTTTTAAGAAATTAAATCCGTCTGATTAGTTATCTAAACATGACCATATCCACCACCTCTTCCGATGCCCCTGGGTAGACAAGTATGGACTTTAGAACTTGACTTCTTCAGAGTATTCTACTCTTCTTTTTTTTTTTTTATGGTACCAGGGATTGAACCCAGGGGCATTCTACCTCCACGCTACACCCCCAGCCCTATTTTTTATTCTTTATTTTGAAACAGGGTCTCACTAAGTTGCGGAGGGCCTCACTAAGTAGCGGAAGCTGGCCGCGAACCCCAGGTGAGCCTCCCAAGTACTGAGATTACAAGTGTGTGCCACCACGCCCGGCTCTATTCTACTCTTCTTAACAAATTGTAGGGGTTTTTTAGTTGGATCATATTATTGAAGCATTTTGTTGGTTCCTTTATTTTGTTTTGTTGCAAGTCAATAAAAGGAAAAGACAGAAATGCTTCAGAAAGTTTATTAAAAAAAAACACAGGAGAACCAATATGGCAGGATAGCAAGAGGCAGCGTGTTGCCGGCGCTCTGAGAGTCAGAGCTCGGCTGGCTGGAAGACTGCATCTTGAAAAGAAAAGTAGGGCAGTCAAAACTCAACAAAACAATGAGAACCAAAGTCCAGTGGAATTCGAGGCAGTGGGAAGAGCGGAGGTCAGTAGGGAGCTCAAAGCACTTCACCTGGTAAGCGGAGAGCAGAGACAAAGGCGCCACCATGGCTGAGCCACGCCAGCACTGCGGCCCCCGGAATCCTCCAGCAAAGAAACAGCTGATTCTTGTGAAACCAGCTATTATAGTTCACCATCGAAAGTAGTCGACATCGGACCATGATGAAGCCTAAGTCGAACCAGATCCACACCTACAACGGCAACGACTGCAAAGGGTGGGATGCGAGCCTCAGTCCCCGCAAAGAAAGTGATGCAAAGAGACATAGATGAGGCGGCCAGGCACAGGAGCAACCCAACACCAAGAAAACAAGCGGGTGAAACACGGCCCCCCCTGGAGTAGACTAGCACCGGCACAGAACACCACAGTACTGAGGACATGGACAGACACGGCATGGCCCCCTGGAACCGCCCAACAGGAACACAGGGCAAGTGAGATAAAGGGAGGCAGCGTGTCGCTGGCACTCCAAAACTCGGAAATCGGACAGTGGGAAGACTGCTTTTTAACAAGAAAAGTGGGGCAGACAAAACAACAAAACAAAGAGAGCCGAAGAGCAGCAGAGTGTGAGGCAGCAGACAGAGCGGGGGGCTAAACAGAATTCCACACATTTCACCTGGTAAGTGGAGAGCGGAGGCGAAGGCGCCATCTATGCAGGGCCACACCTACACCGCGACTCCCGAAGACCAACAGCAAAGAGACAGCATATAGTTGTGAAACCAGCGACTATAGACCACCATTGAAACCAATCAACTCTGGAACATGATGAAGCCCAAGTCAATTCAGACCCGCACCTACAACGACGATGGATTCAAGGGGTGGGCCGTGAGCCTCTGCTCCTGCAATGAGTGCGATGAGGAGAGACAAAGAAGAGGTGGCCATACACAGGAGCAGCCCAACTCTGAGAACAGAAGCCAGCGAGCCATGGTCCCCCTTGAGCAGCCCAACACCATCTTGGAGCACCCCAGAACTGAGGACATAGATAGATGAGACATGGCCCCCTCCCCAATGACCCAGCACTGAGAACACGGGCAGGTCAGCCACCAGCCGTGCCCCCAGAGACCCCCGCACTGGGGACGCGAGGAGGGTGAGCCCTTGGACCCACCCCCAGAGAACCTCTCCCCCCGGCACTGGGGACGCAGGGCAGGCAAGCCCTCGGCCCTGCCCAGGAGACCCCCCCCCGCCCTGGCGCTGGGGACACAGGGCAGGCGCGCCCTCAGGCCCACCCCCAGAGAACCCTGGCACTGGGGACGTGGAGCAGTTGAGCCCTTGGACCCGCCCTCAGAGAACCCCTCCCCCCCGGCGCTGGGGACGCAGGGTGGGTGAGCCCTCAGCCCCACCCCTGGAGAACCCCTTCCCCAGCGCTGGGGACATGGGTCAGGTGAGCTCTTGGCCCCACCCCTGGAGGCTCCCAGCGCTGGGGATGCAGGACGGGTGACCCCCCGGCCCTGCCCCAGAGTACCCCAGTGCTGAGGTCACGGGAGAATTAGCCACGACCCCGCACAGGAGGGACTCCAGACAAAGAGAGAAAACCTCAGATGAGCGAAGAAGGCAAACTAACTGGGGGAGATGGGAGGGAAGGAGAGGGAAACAAACTGGAGCACAGGATGGACATACACAAAGATATCAAAGTCAACTACTATGCTGAAAACGGGAAGGAGGGAGGGGGGAGGCAGGGAGGTGGGAATTGGGGGAGGGCTAATTGACCAATGAGTGCATATATACATCATCCACCCTGAAATCCTTCAAGATGTGTGATTGAAATGCACTAATAAAATAAAATTTAAAAAAAAACAATGACTGTCACCTTGAAAGTTTTCATTGTTCCCGGATAGTGATATAGGAAAATCCTACGTGGTCAGAAGGAAAAGTAACATATTTATTGATGACCCTGGCCAACCACTCTGCCAAGCGCTTTTCTTTTTTTATAATGTTTTTATTGGTGTATTGTAGTCTCACATCACAATAAGTATCAGTTGGTGTTAACATACATGCACACATGCCAAGCACTTTTCAAGTGACTCTTTTCAGTTTCACAAAGCCTGTGAAGTTTATCTTCATTTTACAGATGAAAAACTGAGATTCAGAGATACTAAGTGGCTTACCCAAAGTCATAGTGATAGAGCACACGAGTGGTAGAACTAAATTGTAACCTAGATTTGATTCCAAATCCTTTTCAATTTTGCTATGTAATGTGTGTCTGGAAGCAAACCCATCTGAATTTCCATGCTGTTTATTCAATCTATAACTGCTGAGTGACCATGAACAAGTTCCCCACGTGTACCTCCACTGCCCAGGGATTTCTATCCCTTTCACTACCAAGGACCCTTTGCTTATTTTTCCTTTTTTTCTTCTCATAAGTCATGCTCTCAATAATAGCATTTACCCAAATTTGGATCTCTCAAGTAATAACTGCGTTTCCCAAGAGTAATTTTTAAAAAATCCTATGTATCAGTTAGGTCCCACCCACCAGAAAAACAGAAAGCACTCTAGGTATCCCACATCAAGAAGATCCAATATGAGGAATTCACTGTGCGGGTGACTGGAGAGCTGAAAGAGCACCCAGGGAGCAAAGGCAACATCAGAAAGCCATTGCCATCCCTATGGCTGCAGAAATAATGAGAGGAGAGGTTGATATTAGAGTCCAAACACTGAGACTATCAGTGGGAAGCCAAATCACAGTGGAAACTGCTTGGTGAGTGGGACTGTGGAGGGAGGACCTTCCAGTGGAAACTAGATCCTCTGGGAAAACATGGTCACACAAGGTGACCCAGACCAGAGCAAAGCTTTTTCCCCTTTCCCACCCCCTAGTCTTCCGCTGGTGCCTCCTGTTAGCTGAACCTAGTCAGAATTCATTGGCAAATAACCCTGGTAAACATAGTTCCCTTGGATACAAAGCAAAGCAAGGAAAGGTGGAGACTGGGTTTGACAGCAAACAGGAAAATGGCCCACACAACCTATATAACTGGTCCTCAGAGATTCTGATCAGCATGTGACATCAAAGTGACCAAGAAGCTGGGCGTGGTGGCGCACACTTGTAATCCCAGTACTTGGGAGGCTAAGACAGGAGGATCCGGGTTCACAGCCAGACTCAGCTACTTAGTGAGGCCCTCCGCAATTTAGTGACACCCTGTTTCAAAATAAAGAATAAAAAATAGGGCTGGGGGTGTAGCTCAGAGGTAGAATGCCCCTGGGTTCAATCCCCAGTACCGCAAAAAAAAAAAGAAGTGGCCAAGGAGACTATCCAGAACTTTAACCAAAAGCAAATTAATTTACCATCTTATTTAGCCTGTGAGCCCTTCCCTTAGACGAAATGCATTCTTCCCATTAAGTCCCTTGAATTAGTTTTTATACCCTTTGGAGCCCCTGGGTGATCGGGGACACCCATTTGGGAATCACAATTCACATTTCACCAATCTGCTTTTCCTGTGATTCTAAGAAAATGGAAGGATCTGAAATGAAATAACAATGCAGGGGGGAGGGGAACTAGGTCCTAATTCCACCCCTGTCTTAAATGACTCTCAGAAAATGACTTCCCTTTCTTTCCTCAGGCTTCCTCTCTACAAATGAGTAGTCAAAATCACTACTCATCTTTAAAATTACAAATCATTATGGGATTACAAAATCACTGCTAATCTCCAGAATTACTAACTGAAGTTACATAATAGGGTTCTAAATTTAACTCATACTATACCCAGAAAATGTACTACATTTTATACAGTCTAAATGTACTCTTAATTTACATTTTAACACCTCTAAAATTAAGATATGTCGTATTATGCCATGCCACAGTTGAACTGATAGCTTGATGGTCAGTTTTATGTGCCTACTTCACCAGGCTACGGTCCCCAGGTATTCAATCAAACCCCAATCTAGGTGTTGTCATGAAGGTATTTTTGTAGATGTGATTAAAGTACATAATCAGTTGATTTTGTGTAAGGGAGATAATCTTACATGATCTGGATGGAACTGACTTGATCTGTTGCAAGGACTTAAGAACAATGCTAAGGTTTCCCCCATGAAAAGGAAATATAGACTATGGACTCACGCCTAAGAATTTCAGCTTGCTATTCATAATGGCCTGCTCTATGTATTTTGGACTTGCTTAATCAGCCACCACAGTCACATAAGCCATTTCTTAGTAATAAATCTCTTACTATATAGGTCCTACTATTTCTATTTCTTTGCTTGTACTCTGATTCAGTAGCTTTTTTTCTTTCTCGGTAATTTAAAATAATCTAATCTCTTGATAATCTTCTAGTAATCAATCACATCTTGGCTATGATAAAACACAGGAATTTCTACTTCCTCTCCATAACCCATTTGATCATTTTTATAACTATCTAGCCTCCAGAGAAAATTTGGATGAAAAACGAAACAGCAAACAACAACAACAAAATGAAATGCCTTTCCAATTCAGTCGCGTTGATCTGGTGCAATAATTCCAATAGTTCCTTTAATTGTTTAACCTATTTGGGTAAAATCTCCTTTTCCTCTCCTTTCTCCAATCCAAGGTGGTAGCTGGTTGGAGGGAGAAAGAATGCTCATTAATACAGTGTGATAGACAAAGAAAGGGGATTCTCAGAGACACATGGAGCCATCTGGATTCTCACTGGGACTCTGCTGCAAAGCAGCCAGACTGAGCTTCTCCCTGAACTGCTGAACACAGAGGTGCAGATGGGCATGCCTGGCCACTGGCCACTAGAGATCATATGCTGGCACCTACTGCTGGAGCCCATGATCCAAGCTATCTATACTCATTTTAAGTCCTCAACCAAAATGAGCTCTGTTCTGTATGAAAGCCTCTGCTGGTTCACCAGGACCCTCGACATCCCTACTTTTGCTCCCTGGGACATGAAATAAACATAAGTCCTCTATGTATTGTGCGTGGGCCCTGGGGATCCGGAATTGCATTTGCTCACGTGCCATGCTGGTCATCGTGCCAAGCCTACACCTGTCATTTTTCTATAGGACTTTGGTCTTCACCATAGTAGCTCAAAGGAACAAAGGTTTCATTGGGTCCTCCATACTTTCTAAAGCCAAATCCCATCCCTATTCCAAGTGGGGCTCCTAGAGAAGAAAAAGGAGGACCCTGACAGCTGACCTTCTTCTTACTCCATAATCCCAGACTAGAAGGGCAAATGTTATTTCCTTCTACATCATGTGTGTTCATTTTCCATTGGTATGACAAAATACCTGAGATAAACAACTTCTAAGGAGGAAAGGAGAATTTTGGCTCAGTTTCAGGGCTTGAGACATTGATAAGTTGGCTCCATTGCTTTTGAGCCTGTGGTGAGATCACACACCATGGCAAGGAGTATGTAGCAGAGGAAAGCTGCCCACCTCATGGTAGCCAGGAGGCAAAGGGCAGGGAGGGGTCAGGGTCCCAATATCCCCTTCAAGGGCACATTCCCAATGACCCAACTTCCTTCCACTAGGCTACACTTTATAAAGGTTCAGCCACCTCCCAACAGCACTACAGGCTGCAATCAAGCCTTTAGCACAGGAGCCTTTGGGGGGACATTCAAGATTCAAACCATAGCATCATTTTTTTTCCTTCTATCCAGCAAGCTCCTTGGCTTACCCTTTGGGGCAGAACAGGAATCTCCTAAACCATTCTGAAGGAAACTAAATGATCTGAGTCCTCCAGACCAGATTCTTGATAATCTATAGAGATTTTTAAAAGCCTTTTTTATTAGTCAATTGGACCCATCATTTCAATAAGTGAGAGGCCTCCAAGACAATCAAAAAATTTAATAGGTGGAAATATATCTGGAAAAATTTAATATATCATCTTCATTACAAATATTTTTGTCAGTGCTAGGGTCAGACTCCACACGCCACAAATGAACTCAATGCATAGGCTTCATATATCTATCAAATCAGGAAGACTTGGGTTGACTAAGTTTAACTGAATCAACAGTGAGTGGCACACAGAACAGCAAATCAACATCCTGCCACTTAGAGCATCTGAGCCCTGCTTCCTACTCTGAAAATCCCTTATTGAAATGTGAAAGTGCTTTACAAAGCTCACAGTGTTATGTGCATACAAGGGATTACTATTACCTTTTGTAAAATCATTGGACTTCTTGCTTCCTTCATTTTTAAATTTATGTTACTCAGACAACTTCCTAAGTACTGCTGGTATATGGAACTATGCCAACTTCCCAGCTTAAAAAAACTCCATGGTATCATTACTGTCATCAGCAGCCCAATTATTATTATTACTGACTAAAAGCAACATATTCCTTTTACAGCTACACAGCTTGACATTTCTTCTTCTTCTTCTTCTTCTTCTTCTTCTTCTTCTTCTTCTTCCTTCTTCTTCCTTCTTCTTCTTCTTCTTCTTCTTCTTCTTCTTCTTCTTCTGTTCTTTTCCTTATAACATGGGAAGGGTTTTTTGTTTATATACTTTTATTGGTTCATTATAGTCTCACATCATAGTGTAGTTCATACTGATAGTGACATACATGCACACAGCACTTGGTGGGCTTCCCCTGGCCCCCTCCCTACTCCCCTCTTCCCCATACAGAATATTGAGATTGATACTGGTAATTTCACATATGTACATAATGTCAATGGAAGTGATTCCTTCAATAATTTTCCCTCTTCCCCCACCCCCACCTTCATCTAGACCACTTCCCTCATTCCATTGAAGTTTCTCCTGCATTATTTTAAGTCCCTCTGGTATCCAATTACTCTGTAGCTTCCACATATAAGAGAAAACATATGACCCTTCACTTTTTGTGAGTGGCTAATCTTACTTAACATAATGTTCTCCAGGTACATCCATATTTTTGCACATGACATAATTTTGTTCTCCTTTATTGCTGAGTAGAATTCCATGGTGTGTATATCCCATAATTTTGTAATCCATTCATCTGTTGATGGACACCTAGGTTGGTTCCATAATTTTGCTATTGTGAATTATGCTTCTGTAAACATGGATGTGCATATATTACTATAATATTCTGATTTCAGTCCCTCTGGAAAGATACCCAGGGGTGGTATAGCTAGATCATATCGTGGATCCATTTCCAATTTTCTGAGGAATCTCCACACTGATCTCCATAGTGGCTGTACTAATTTGCAATCCTACCAACAGTGTAGAAGAGTTCCTATTTCCCCACATCCTCACCAGCATTTATTGTTGTTTGGCTTCTTGATAATTACCATTCTAATTGGGGTTAGATGGAATCTCAGAGTAGTTTTTATTTGCATTTCCCTGGTTGCTAATGATGTTGAACATTTTTTATGTATTTTTGGCCATTTGTATTTCTTCTTTTGTGAAGTATCTATTTAGTTGAATTGCCTATTTCTTTATTGGGTTATTTGTTTTCTTCGTGTTAAGTCTTTTAAGTACTTTGTAGATTCTAGATATTAGTCCTCTATCAGAGAAATAGTTGGCAAAGATCTTCTTCCATTGTGCAGGCTCTCTCTTTAGACTCTTGATGATTTCCTTTGATGAACAGAAACTTTTTAGTTTAATGCTCTCCCATTTATTAATTCTTATTTTGATTTCCTGACCTTCAGGAGTCTTATTAAGGAAGTTTCTACCTGTGCCTAAATGTTGGAGTGTTGGACCTATGCTCTTCTCTAGTAATTCCAGAGTCACTGGTCTAATTTCCAGGTCTTTGATCCATCTTGAGTTGATTCTTGTGCAGGGTGAGAGGTGGGGATTTAATTTCATTTTTCTATAAAAGGATAACCAGTTTTCCGAACACCATTTGTTGAAAAGGCTGTCTTTTCTCCAATGTATGTTTTTGGCACCTTTGCTGAAAATCAAATGGCTATAAGTGTATGGAATTGTTTCTGTATCTTCTATTCTGTTCCATAGGTCTATGTGTCCATTTTTTGTGCCAATACCATGCTGTTTTTATTACTATAGCTCTGTAATATAATTTGAAGTCAGGAATTGTGATACCTCCTGCATAGTTCTTATTGCTGAGAATTGCTTTGGCTATTCTGAGTCATTTGTTACTCCATATGAAATTTAGGACTGATTTTTCTGGGTCCATGAAGAATGACATTGGTATTTTGATAGGAATGGCATTGACTCTGTAGATTACTTTTGGTAGAATGGTCATTTTGATAATATTTATTCTGCCTATCCAAGAGCATAGAAGATCTATCCATCTTCTAAGATCTTCTTCAATTTATTTCTTTAGTCTCTTATAATTTTCATTGTAGAGGTCTTTGAACTCCTTGGTTAGATTTATTCCTAGGTATTTTATTGTATTTGAAGTTACTGTGAATGGAATTGTTTTCTCAATTTCTTTTTCAGTGGATTCATGTTTGGCATATTGAAAAGCTACTGATTTTTTAAATTGATTTTGTATCCTCATACTTTGCTGAATTCTTTAATAAGATCTAGAAATCTTTTGGTTGATTTTTTGAGATCTAAATATAGGATCATGTCATTTGCAAATAGAGATAATTTCAGTTTTTCTTTTCCTATTTGAATTCCTTTGATATCCTTCTCTTGCCTTATTGCTCTGGCAAGAGTCTCAAGTACTATATTGAAAAGGAGTGGTGATAGTGGGCATCCTTGTCTTGTTCCTGATTTAAAGGGAATTCCCACAGTTTTTCCCCATTCAGTATTATGTTGGTTTTGGGTTTATTTTATATTGCCTTAATGATGTTGAGGTAAGTTCCTTCTATTCTGATTTTCTGCAGTGTTTATAACATGAATGGGTGTTGGGTTGTGTCAAATGATTTTTCAGCATTGAATGAGATGATCATGTGATTTCTGTTCTTAATTCTATTTATGTGTGAATAATATGTATTGATTTTCACATGTTAAACCAGCCTTGCATCCCTGGAATAAAACCAACTTGGTTATGGTGTATAATTTTCTTGATATGGTTTTGAATGTGTATCACTAGTATTTTGTTTAGAATTTTTGCATCTATATTCATCAAGGATATTGGTCTATAATTTTCTTTTCTTGAAGGATATTTATTTGGTTTTGTTATTAAGGTCACATTGGCCTCATAGAAGCAGTTTGGAAGAATTCCATATCTTTAGATTTCACAGAATAACTTATGAAGAATTGGGTTTAGTAAAGGTTTTGTAGATTTCAGCTGGGACTCCATGTGGACCTGGGCTTTTCTTTGATGGAAGGTTTTTTATTGCTGTTTCTATATCTTTGCTTGCTATTGGTTGGTTTAGGTTTTCTATATCCTTTTAGTTCAATTTAGGTAGGTTGTATGTGTCTAGAAACCTGTCAATTTCTTCTATGTCTTCCAGTTTATTTGAGTATAAATTTTCAAAACTACTTTCTGATGATACTCTGGATTTCCCCATTGTCTGTGGTGATGTCTCCTGTTTCATTTCTGATTTTAGTAATTTGGGTTGATTCTCTCTTTCTTTTGGTTAAGTTGGCTAAGGGTTTATCAATCTTGTTAATCTTTTCAAAGAACCAGATTTTTGTTTTGTTGATCTTTTGTATTAGTCTTTTTCTCCATTTCTTTGAGTTCTTTTTGAATTCTAATTATTTCCTGCCTTCTACTGGCTTTGGGATTAGTCTGTTCCTGTTTTCCAGGGCCTTGAGGTGTGTCCTTAGGTTGTTTATTTGGTGACTTTCTGTTTGTTTGTTTTTTTTAATGTCAGCACTCAGTGCTATAAATATTCCTCTTAAAACTGCCTTCAGTGTGCCCCATAGATTTTGGTATGTTGTGTCTCTATTTTCGTTTAATTCTAAGAATTTTTTATTTCTTCCCTTATTTCTTCTCTAATTCAGTCCTCACTCAAAAGTGTATCATTCAGTCTTCATGTATTTATGTAGTTTCTTTTGGTCTTCCTGTTGTTGATTTCTACTTTCATTCCAGTATGATCTGAAAAGATGCAAGGAATTATATTACATTTTGTTTTAATTTGCTGGTACTTCCTTTGTGGCCCAGAATGTGGTTGATTTTGGAGAAGGTTCCATGAGCAGTTGAGGAGAATGTGTATTCAGCTGTTATTGGTTGGAATATTCTGTATATGTCTATTAGGTCCATTTTATTTATAATGTTCTTTAGGTCTGATGAGTCTTTACTCATCTTTTGCCTGGAAGACTCATCTAGTGGTGTGAGTGGTGTGTTGAAGTCTCCCAATATTTTTGTATTTGGGTCTATTTGAAATCTAATGTCCCAAAAAGTTTGTTTATAAAAGCAGGTGCATCCACATTTGGGGCATAAATATTTACTATTATTACATCTTCTTGTTGAGTTTTTCCTTTCATTACTAAGAAATGACCTGCTTTTTCTCTTCTTATAAGTTTTAGCTTAAAGTTGGCTTTGTCAGATATAAGCATTGCTACCCCTGCTTGTTTCCGGTCTCCTTTTGCATGGTATATCTTTTTCCATCCTTTCACCTTAGTCTATGGATATCTTTGCCTGGAAGGTGAGTTTCTTGCAAGCAGCAGGCCAGTGCTTCTCAGGGTTCCACGTGTTTGCAACCAGCAGAGCAGTGGTGGTATCCCTGGGGCATTAAATCCCAGCCAGCAGTCCATAGGCTCTGAAGAGAACATCATAGTCTCTGGCCCCGCTGAGTTTGGGGGTGGAGAGCACAATGGCCTGCAGCTGATCAGAGACTGCTGTTTGCCTACACTGACTAAGAATGATTAAAGAGGTTAAGAACTGTTAAAGAGATTCTGAGGATCAAACTCAAAAGTCTGATTATATGAGATAGATTCATTGAGGCAAATATATACTCCCAGCATAGGCCTTATTATGAAGGGATAACAAATAAACATAGGGCTCTCACACAAATAGGAAGAGGATGCCAAGACAACAAAGATACAAACCTGAGAATTCTGAAAACATGAGAATGAAGAATGAGGAAACAGTAAACTCCGACAACTCAACAACAAGGGAGATCACCAGTACTAGAGAGCAGAAAATGCCAGGAATATTCAGAATTTTTATTTTCAATATAGTCAAAGGCCTCTGAAATGAAATCAGAGAAAGTGTACAGGTTTTGAAAGAACATATGAATAGAGAAATTGAAGCCCTAAGTAAGAACCAAAAAGAGGCTTTGAGTGAAATGAAAGAGACAATGAATGAATGAAAGACCTCAATAGAAACCATCTCTTGCAGTCTAGACCACATGGAATATAGAGTCTCGGAAGACAGCACATTCAAAACTAACCACATAATCAACAATATAGAGAAGACACTATGAAGCCAGGCGTGGTGGCACACGCTTGTAATCCCAGTACTTTGGGAGGCAGAGACCAGAGGATCTGGGTTCGCGGCCAGTCTCAGCTCTCTCTGTCTCTCTTTCTCTCTCTCTCTCTGTCTCTCTCTCTCTCTCTCTCTCTACTTAGTGAGGCCCTCTGCAACTTCGTGAGACCCGGTTTCAAAATAAAGGATAAAAAATAGGGCCGGGGGTATAGCGCGGAGGTAGAATGCCCCTGGGTTCAATCCCCGGTACCGCAAAAAAAAAAAAGAAGACAATATGACAACAGGACCAGATTATCCGAGAAATATGGAATAGTATGAAATGATCTAACCTATGGATAACTGGCTTTGAAGAAGGTCTAGAAGCACAAACCAAGGGCATTAGAAACCTCTTCAGAGAAATAATATCAGAGAATTTCCCAAACATAGAAAAAGACTTGGACATCCACGTACAGGAGACATTCAGAACACCAATAAGACAAGATCAAAGAACTTCTCCACAACATGGTATAATCAAAATGACTAACCTAGAGGCCAAGGAAAGAACCTTAAGTGCATCGAGAGCAAAATAATGGATGACATTCAGGAGCAAAACAACAAAAATCACTCCAGGCTTCTTAACCCAAGTCATGAAAGCCAGGAAGGCATGGTATGATGTACTCCAAACACTAAAAGAAAACAACTTCCAATCAAGACTACTATATCCAGCAAAGGTATCATTCAAAACTGACAGAGAAATAAAAACCTTCCAAGTCAAGCAGAAACTAAAAGAATTCATGACTACCAAGCTGGCACTAGAGAAAATACTTAAATAAATAAAACACAAAGAAGAACCAGAGAAGGGGAGTATTCCACCAGATGGGCAACTAAAAAAAGGAGAAATAACACCATATAAAACAGAAAATATAACTCAAAATGACAGGAAACTAAAATCATCTTTATTTTATTTGTTGGTGCATTGTAATCATACATCTTGATGGGTTTCAAGGTGGTAGAAGTATAGATGCTCACATCAGTCAATTATCCCTCCCCCAATTCCCACCGCTATTCCCTCCCCTTTCCCTCCTTCTCATGCTCAGCATAGTAGTTGACTTTAATAGTTTGTGTATGTACATTGTGCATTAGGGTATTTTCCTCTTCCCCCCTCCAATCTCCCTCAGGTCGCCTTCTTTACTCATCTAAGGTTTTCTCCATCTTTATCTGGACTTCCTCCTATGCCCTATGCTCCCTAGCTTCTACATATTAGGGAGAGAATCTGACTTTTCACTTTTTGTGACTGACTAATCTCACTTAGCATAATGTTCTCTAATTCCATCCAGTTCCCTGCAAATGACATAATTTTGTTCTTCGTGGATGCATAAAATTCCATTGTGTATATATCCCATAGTTTTGTTATCCATTCATCTATTGATGGACATCTTGGCAGGTTCCAAAGTTTGGTAACTGAATTGTGCAGCTATAAACATAGATATGCATGCATTAGTCTGGTAGTTTGGTTTCCATTCTTTTGGGTAGATACCTAGAAGTGGTATTGCTGGGTCAAATGGTAGGTTCTTTCCCAGTCTTCTGTGGTTCTTCCACACTGTTTTCCAAAGTGGTTGTACCAATTTGCAATCCCACCAACCCTGTATTAGAGTTCTTACTTCTCCACATCCTCACCAGCATTTGTTATTGTTTGTGTTTTAAACAATTGCCATTCTGAGTTAGGTGAAATATCAGGGTACTTTTGATTTGCATTTCTCTGATTGCTAATGATGTTGAATATTTTTTCATACATTTATTGGCCATTTGTATTTCTTCTTTTGTGAAGTGTCTGTTTAGTTCACTTACCCATTTTTATTGGATTATTTGCTTTTTTAGTGGTGAGTTTCTTGAGTTCTCTGTATATTCTAGATATTAGTCCTCTATCAGAGGAGTAGCTGGCAAAAATCTTCCCCCATTCTGTCAGCTCTGTGTTGAGGTTCTTGATAGTTTCCTTTGCTGTGCAGAAGCTCTTCAGTTTAATACAATCCCATGTATTGATCCTTTTTTTAACTTCTTGTGCCTTTGGGGTCTTGTTGAAGAAGTTTTTGCCTATGCCTATGTGTTGAAGAGTTGAACCTATGCCCTCCTCAAGTAGCTGTAAGGTCTCTGGTCTAACTTCCAGGTCTTTGATCCATCTTGAATTGACTCTTGTGCAAGGTGGGAAAGTGGGGTTTATTTCCATTTTTCTGCATATAGTTAACCAGTTTTGCCAACACCATTTGTTGAAGAGACTATCTTTTTTCCAGTGTATGTTTTTGGCTCCTTTGTCAAAAATCAATTGGCTGTAAGTGTGCACATTTGTTGCTGAGTCTTCTATTCTGCTCCATTGGTCTCTGTGTCTGCTTTTGTAAAATCATCTTTCAACAATGACATTGAATGTCAAAGATCTAAACTCCCCATTTAAAAGGCATAGACTGGCAATGTGGATTAAAGACCATAATCCAACTATTGCTGCTGGAAAGCTGTAATCACGTGAGGCCTTGTTGGCCTTTGGCCTTGGTGCTTGTGGCTCCCAAACACCATGCACAAGTTTATAGCCTTCCAAGGTTATAATGATTAGCTAAGTTATATCACCCCACAGACACCACAGCTGGTGTCCTGTGGTGAGTGCTTAAGAGTTTGCATGGGTATGGCAAACTGCCGACCCTAGATCCCACCTGCCCGAGTGTCCCTAGGGATTGTGCTAATTTACATTTTTGCCATGTCTGATTGTAGCCCTGCCCCCACCTCCACAGGGATGATTTGTAAACCCACAGACCCCACAGGTCTTTTCATTGCTACACAAGTCCCTATAGCCACACAGGCTCCCACTGGGATGCTTTATAGACTCAAAGTCTTGACAAGTGCCACTCAGGTCCCTTGCAGGAAGGGAGGAGTTCAGCAGCAGCTGCAAGAGTTCACTGGGTAGTTTTGCTAGTAGGTCTATAGATTCAAAGTGGCCTTGATGAGGCAGTTTATAGCCACTGAGATCCCTACTAGAAGAGCCTGTCATTTGTTGATCCAAGTTCAGCTGCAATGATAGGAGTTCTCTGGGCAATTTGGCTGGGTGGTCTGGGGAGTCATGTGTTGAGATATTCAAGCATGGAGAGAAGAATGCAATTGCTTTTGATGATGGTTTTCTGCAATCACTGGCTCGACAACATTCTGCTTTTTTGATGGAATTGGCTTCTGAGAGTTTAGTGCTGGCAGCCGCCAGGCCTGGTGTGGGCTCACCAAGATGGTGCCACCACCTCAGCCATCCACTCACCAGATGAGACATGTAGGGCTCTTTCCAGTCCTCTGCTCTCTGTGCTGCCTCCAATTCACCACATTTCAACTGTCTTTCTTCTGTTGAGTTCCAACTTCTTTTCTTCCCTTGCCAAGAAGCAGTTTTCCTGCTGTTTGAGTTCGAAGTCTCAGAGCAATGGAAACATGCTGTCTTCCTCTATTCCGCCATCTTTAATCCCCAGCTAACATGGGAAGGCTTAAACAGATTTTTTAACCAAATTTTATGCAATTCTATAGAACAATAAGTTATATCTAATGTGTTCCATCTGTCATCCAAAATATAATGTGTTGCTTCAGTTTTCAAACACAGAAAATATTTTATATTTTTCCAGAATTTCATCCAAATCTGGCAAGGAGAAGGAAATTACAGAGATTTGGATTGCCCTGAATGAGGACTGTTGGTTGTAGAATGCCTAGTGATTTTTATTAGGAGAAGTCATATACTTCCTAAACTTGATGGTGCTAACAAAGGTGGGAAGGAAGTGGCTGATAAGAGCAAAGGTTACCCTTGGTCCCACAAAATTGTGCTCATGCTACTGTGGTTCTAGCAAGGAAACAAGCAAGTCCTAAATCCAGCCATACTGACAAGCACACTTAATGTATGCTTTTTAAATTTTTTATTTTTCATTTTCACCTCAAACCATACCCATATGGGCTGTAAGCTACCTTTCTGAATCTAAGGCAGGAACCCTTTATTTATGCTGCTAGAGCAGTGGCCATGAAGTGCACAGACATGTATGACAAGAGTCTTTCCTCTGCACCCCTATCTATCGTCGTTGCTGTACTAAGTGTTACATGACTGCAGGCCTACTCAGCACAGAAGGTTGGTTTAATTACTTTCCTTACCAACTGGGTAGAGAAATATTTAATCTGGATTCTCTGTAGAGTGCTTTAGTTGGTAATTGGTCTAAGAACAGGGGAGGAAACATGTCTTTTTTTTTTTTTCTCGAGATAAGGCTTCCTGGCAGAATTTCTAGTAATCCTGTTTTTAAATAGTGAGAGGATGCAGGGAAATCACTGGTGAAGCCATTAGGCCACCTCAGAAGAAAAACTGTTCCACAGGCTCATGTGAGACAGTTATTAATACAATTCTCAACTTATGATGGTTCAATTTATAATATTTTGACTTTACCACAGTGTGAAATGATGCATGTTCTTTAGAAATCATACTTCAAATTTTGAACTTTGATCTTTTCCTGGGCCAACAATGTGTGGCATGATTCTCTCCATGCTGGGCAGCAGTCAGCCTTACCATCAAAGTTAACAGCCAACATTCTTTAGTGTGCTGGGCTGCTAAACTATGGTGGGCTAGGAGTATTAATTTTTTTTATTTAATATGCTTTCAACCTACAATGGGTTTGTCTGGATGTAACTCCATTATAACTTAAGGAACAGCTGTATAATCAAATCCACTGAACTAGAACCCTGGACTCAAAATGAAAAAAGGTGACTTAAAATAGTAAGAACAATTTTTCTTTGTGGTTTATTCACTGGCTTTCAAAACTAAAAGTTTAAAAAGTGGTTTGAGCACTAAGTGCGCAGTAAGTACTCAAAAAAATTTTACTGTGCCAATCATTAAAAATGTGATGCACTGTTGTACTAGGACTAGGTATATAATCTTGCAAGGTCACTATTTTAAAGAACAATACTGATATCAATAGATAAATTTTGTAAATTTTTGTTTTTAAATTATTTGGTGACTTTACAATCTTATTATCTTCATACCTAAGAATAGATAAATAAATAAATAAATAAATAATACTATCAGAAAGTACTGTTTTTTGGTACTGGGGATTGAACCCAGAAGCATTCTATCTCTGAGCTACACCCCCAGCCCTATATTATTTTTTATTTTGAAACAGGGTCTCACTAAATTACTGAGGCTTTCCTGGAATCTATAATCCTACTGTCTCAGCCTCCCAAGTACTGGGATTACAGGCATGCACCACCACACCCATCTCAGGAAGTAATTTCTAAACCTTCAGGGATGGGTACTGTTGCATTCTAATTTTGGTACACATGAATTATCAATAGTTGGTTGATGTTTATTGATTTGAAAGTTGTCATGTGGCATCATTCAGAAGATATAAGCAGTATAACCAGATCCCAGAAAGGCTTAGCAGCACTATGAGAAGAACAATCCTAGAGGTTATTGTTAATTGAAAGTTCCACATGTGTCAGCAACATTTTGTGGCTACAAAAAAAAAAATGTTAATGCAATCTCAGGCTTCTGGAACCAAAGTACAGTGTTCAGTATAATGTCTGCCAGAGTCCTGCCCAGACTTGTACTCAAAAGGAAGCCTGGACTCTCAGGCTCACTTATAAAACAACTGAGGCACAGCAGGGTAGAATGATTGGGACCGTGTATTAGCACCTTTTCATCTCTGTGACCAAAATACCTCAGGAGAACAACTTAGAGGAAGAAGGGTTTATTTGGCTCATGGTTTCAGAGATTCAGTCCATGGTCCGCCCACTCCAAGGCAAAAATATCAGCAGCAGGACATATCAGAGGGAAGCTGTTCAGATAGATCATGGCAGCCAAGAAGCAAAGAGAGAGGAAGGGACCAGGGACAAAACTAGTCCCCAAGGCCATTATCCCAGTGGCACAGCTCCACCCGCCATGCCTCACCTCAGCACCTTGCTGCACTGGGGACTAGCTTCAACACCTGAGCTTTTTGAGGGTCTCTCCAAATCCAAATCTTAACAGGCAGTAAAGGGAACAGAATCCATACAACATGAAGAGCAATTACAGGATTTAAGAAAACTTCCCCCGGAGAGGAACCGTCTATGGAACACTTAGTGACATGCCAGTATCTACAAGATTTAAGGAAGAAGAGAGACTAGAGTTCTGCATCTTCAGAAGAAAGAATCAGGATCAATGATGTTGTTGGGAATTTATAGGAAGGTAGGTCTGAGTTGGTATAAAAAGCTTTCTGAAAATTCAACTGATCCAAGCTAGGCACAGTGGCATGCACCTATAAGCCCAGCTACTTAGGAGGCTGAGGCAGGAGGATGGTGAGTTCAAGGCCAGCCTGCACAACTTAGCAAGGCCTTGCCTCAATTCTTTTTTAAAAATAAATAAATATAATAAAATGACCCAAAAGTGGAATGAGCTTCCTAGTAAGATCAAGGGGTGTTTAGGTAGAAACTGCATAACTACTTATGAGAACTATTATGGAAAGGATTCCTGCACTACATAGATGAACAGCCCTGCAAGATAGCTAAGGGCCTTCCCCAATTTTTATAGCCCTTGACTCTAAGTACGGTCTGTGATCTCTAATGCATATGCTGTATGCATATATATAACTTACACAGGTGATAGATTTATCTAAACATATAAAAAATAGTATGACCCAGCCGGGCATGGTGGCACACACTTGTAATCTCAGTACTTGGGAGGCTGAGACTGGAGGAATACAGCTTCGTGGCCAGCCTCAGCTACTTAGTGAGGCCCTCTGCAATTTAGTTAGACCCTGTTTCAAAATAAAGAATTAAAAATAGGGCTGTGGGTGTAGCTTGGAGGTAGAATGCCCCTGGGTTCAATCCCCAGTGCCACAAAAAAAAAAAATAGTATGACCCTACCACAAGGAGAAAAATAATATCTGTTACTCACTTCCTGACATAACTGCTGTTTACTTACCCATTTGTCATTATGAAACTTCCTTGTGGTTTCTCAATGAAATCTTACTATTAAATAGGAAGTAACTGAAATATTAGTTGAGTTGAATGCCTAATATTTGTAAGTTACTGGCAACACTTACTATGCACATTTTATGCTTGAGGTCTATACATGTAAAAAAAAATGAATAAGGCATAGCCTCCTTCCATAGAGGCTGATAGTCTAAAAGGTCAACTTACACATAAACAGAAATTTCATATATTCAATAGTAAGCTAGAGGCCACAGACTGGAGAAGGGCACTTAGTCCTTTACTAAAGGACTCTAAAAGAAGACTTTCTGGAGAAAATGATGGTTTATCCAATAAGAATTAGCCAAGTAAATAAAAATAGGAAGGGTTTTCCAGAGAGAAAGATCATTATTAAATGCAGAGCAGCAGAGTATGAAGGTATCCCTATAGTATAAAACAGCAAGTGCCAAGCAAGGAGGACAGGGAATGAGGCTGAGGAGAAAGAGAAGTCAACACGCAAGGGACTCAGTGCTCTCACTTATGAGCTTGGGAAACAGGCACAAGAGGACCATAATCAGGAAAGTAATGGGGCTAGATCTGTATTTTAGGTAGAATAGTCCAGCTATGATGCCAAAGGAAGCAAAACTTAAAAATTTTAAATAACATGGTGCAACTTGAAGAATGACATTTATTCATGTGTGTTATTCAAGGATTGATTTTGAAATTCCACACAATATTAGGTTCTAGGTGAAGCATTTTTACATCCTATATGAAATACATTTTACAAGCACAGATGGATACAACACAAAGACCAGAAAGTGACTCTTCGTGTTGGCTTTTCTATAGTCCACATCTTTCTCTACTTCCCACATATGCAACTGCTCCCATGAATTGAAAGGTTGAATCAGAAACTGCTCATTCTAGTCAGGCTCAGCAGCACATGCCTGTCATCCCAATACTTGGGAGGCTGATACAGGAGGATCACAGGTTCCAGGCTAGCCTCAGCAACTTAGTGAAGCCCTGTTTCAAAATTAAAAATTTTAAAAAGGACTTGGGGTGTAGCTTGGAAGGTAAAATGTCCCTGAGTTTAATCCTCAAGACCACAAAAATAAGGAAAGAAAGAAGGAAGGAAGGAGTCTTAGTCTTTCTTATTTATCCTTTTCAGAAATATATCTGGAAACTGCCATTCAACATCCTTGTCCTAAAGTTAGCAGGAAGGCAGTAGTAAAACCCTGTCTTTTGCAGAAATAAATGTGGGTTGGGTTGTTTTGTTTTGTTTTGTTTTGTTTTGTTTTGTTTTGTTTTGTTTTGTTTTTACTAATGAAAAGCTACCCCTAGTTTGTTTGGGTTTATTTGTTTGCTTGCTTGCTTGCTTGCTTGTTTTGGTCAGAACCCAAGGGCATTCTACCTCTGAGCTATACCTCCAGACCTATTTTATTTTTTATTTTGAAACAGGGTCTCACTAAGTTGCTGAGGCTGACCTCGAACCTATAATCTTCCCATCTCAGCCTCCCAAGTACTGAGATTACAGGTGTGCACCACCACACCAGGCTTATCTTTAGTTTTATACAAAATGTTCATATCACCCTGGGCTGCTGGAGAAGGAGGAACCTAAAGTTCAAGTTACAATCTGAGACAATTCTTCTCTCTGATGATAATTTTTTAAAGACCAAGACAAGATAATAATTGTGTCATGTAACTTTAAGATCAACTCTATTAGTGACTGAGACACATCTGGCTCTACCTGTCAGGGTCCCCCCATTTAAGACAACATAAATGAACCTCCCACTCTGTTGTCTTATTTCTTCAGAATGAAAATCTCCTTTTGCTCAACATATATACCGCAACTCTATTATCCTCCTGTTTCCATCGTGAATACACAGCCGTGGTGCTAGAGACCATTTTCTAGTATCTACTGTTATAAAACAGGTAAATTCCACCACCCATCTAATCATCTAATTCAGTTAACATTCTTAACAGTTTTATGCAAAGTCTCACAGCCACGTTCTTATACGATATTTCTTGAATGTGTGCACAAGAACTAATTTCACTTGCTTATAGTTCTTCACAAAGTACAAAAATAAAACAGAAAAAGTCCGGCAGTTTGGAGAGCTAGAGTTTTATAACCATTTGCAAATGCTTCCTAAGTCCCACCAAAGCTCATTTCACTGTAGAATCTAGTCAGACAAGAAGAAAATGATCATAGTAATATGGCTCCTCAACAAGGCACGTCTTTCCTCCGCCATTTGTTTGTTTCTTAATCTCTAATCTCTAAATTCATTTATTTCCATACAAATGTTTTAATAATTTGGAGCTGCAAGAAGACCTAAAGTTTTGCTACTGCATCTATTCAGCATAGTCCAAGTACCTGCCTATTGGAATCACTTATGCTAATGGGCATTTTTTATCCTAAACAGATTCTCCTCTTAAGTTGACAACATTTTACAGCTCTCCCAGGCACAGGAGAAACGGACAGTCTAAGGAGGAAGCACAGGCAAGACAGTAAGGAGGCTGGCGTCCAGCCTCGGCACGCTCACTAGCTTAGCCGGGCGACTGTGGACAACTCAGTCCCCTGGTCCACTGTGCCTTTATCTGGACAAAGGTAGTTTGGCCAGACCATTTTTAATGCTATATCCAGGCCTACAATCCCATTAGAGAAATGGCAAGTGTTTTCATCTGGGGAAGTCTGGTTCAAGTTATAAGAAATATGGAGAAAAACAGAAAAGATATTTTAAAAAATAGTCAGAAGAAAGCAATCAGCCAGCAGAAGTGGTTGAGATTAGGTAGAGCCTGAGCAGAGGAAGAAGAAAGGCCATAAAACACTGCACGAGAAGCAACTGAGTGGGAAATGGAGGAGACAGCAAATCAAACAGTGATGATAACAAATGATGCTGGGAGAAGGGGCGAGAAAAGCAGCATGGAAGGAAGATTCTAGGCCTGCAGTCTCTGAGCTGCCAAGCCTAGCACAGGGTGGTGGTGAAGAGCAGAGAAACCAAGGAGGCTCACCACAAGTCTGTCTCCTCCTCTACCTCCTCCAGGCAAAATAACAACTTAGAAGATTCCTCTCTAAAGAAGTTATGCCAAGTTCCTGGGAAGAATTAGGGCTGCTTGGGAGACAGTGACACCCACATTAAATCCCTCCCCATTCAGGAATGTCAAGACCCCTCTTTGTCAATCTATATAATTTTTTTACATTTTAGTACTATATAAACCTAGGACTATGGTTAATAACCATTTATCAGTGGGAAACAAAAGTATATATCACAAGAGGAAAAATAAACAAATCACTTACATTGATCATACAATCAAGAAAACAAAAACCATACCAGATGTTTTCAAACAGAACATAATACAAAGGTACTGGAAAAGTAAAAAAAAAAAAAAAAAAAAAAAAAAAAAAAAAAAAAAAAAAAAAAAAAAAAAAAAAAAAAAAAAAAACAGGAGGGGGAAAGTACAGGTTGCTTTAAATAGGAAGGGGTTACAACTGAGTAACCAACAGGATTTGAGAAATAGAAATGGTGAGGTTAGAGGAGGAACAGTGGGGTAAAATGATGAATTCAGCTGGGATGTAATTAAAGAATAGTAGAGGCCCATGAACAATCATCCATTAAGTGGTAAAAATTATGGCAAGTAGTCGCTGGGCCCCTGATCCTTCAATACACATGTGTAACTCCACTTTCTGACATTGTCTTCTCAAAATGAACCTAAAGAGGGGAAAGGAATAGGGTTCTGAAGTGGAAACCATGGGGAGAAGGCTAGCTTGAAACAGAGTAGGGGAAAGCCATGCACGTCATGCGCGTGGAGATGACCCCATCTGGAGCCCGTAGCTCTAACATCCTTCAGGCTCCAGGGCATGGACAGCTGTAGCTGGCGACGCATGTGTTTCTGTGGTTTGTGGCTTCATTTGTCTTTTCTTGGTTCTGTCCTTCTATATTCAGCAAGTTGGAGGGGCAGCTTTTACTTTTTCTCTGAAATGACAAACGACTCCTAGTGAAATGCTCCATGTCCCCGGGGCACATAAACAAAGCCCAGTGCCTCGACAACAAAGTGAACTAAACTTGCCACCACACACAGAAATGCCTGAGAGTGAAACCAGCCTGAGCCTTCATCCACTGGGCTCAGGATGTTGTTTGAATTGAGTATTCTACCATTCCTCTTTGAATAGATTTTAAATGGATCTATGGCTCCCTGACATAGTGAGCAATGCTTATGCTACAGCTCAACTCAGAAGTCACCTCCTGTTCAGATGCCCCAAGCTAAAGTCACCTCCAGTGACTCTGACTCTATTGACCCTTCCACTCAACATTTATCTGTACTGGAAATTCTCTCCATCACTTACGTGTTTACTAGTTTGTTATTTCCTTGTTTACTGGCTTTTTGCCTGTCTCCACACAACAGAAAGAGGCCGTCCAAGGTCAGGGATGCTATAATCTTCTCTTTTCTATTCCCACCTCTAGAAAAGAGTTCAACAAGCCAGGCATGGTGACACATGCTTGTAATGCCAGTACTTGGGAGGCTGAGACAGGAGGATCACAGCTTTGCAGCCAGCCTCTGCTACTTAGTGAGGCCCTCCGCAACTTAGTGAGACCCTGTTTCAAAAATAAAGAATAAAAAATAGGGCTGGGGGTGTAGCTCAGAGGTAGAATGCCCCTGGGTTCAATCCCCAGTACCGCAAAAAAAAAGAGTTCAACACATAGTAGGTATTAATTATTTATTTACTCTCAAATATTTGTTGCATCTTTTTTGTCTGATATATAGACTTGTTCTGGGAATTTTTAAAAATTGGAGAACATATGAACATTTAAAACTAAATAATGTCAGGATTGGAGACCAATGTGACCTCAGGGTAGTAAAATAAATAATTCCACTAGAATAAATGCTTGGGTGAAATAGTTTTCTTAGAAAACACTTGTTAATAGCTTTAAAAGGCAGTTTATTGGATATTATGTAATTAAAAAAATTAATGGGAGCCGGGTGTAGCAGAGCACGCTTGTATTCCCAGTACTTGGGAAGCTGAGACAGGAGGATCATAGGTTCTCGGCCAGCCTCAGCTACTTAGTGAGGCCCTCCACAACACAGTGAGACCCTATTTCAAAATCAAAAATAAAACAGGGATGTGGGTATAGCTCAGAGGTAGAATGCCCCTGGGTTCAATTCCCATTACCAAAAAAAAAAAAAAGACAAGAAAAAGAAAATTAATGTGAAATAGATACTTCCAGTTGTTAGAATGCAGAATGGATTCCCCAGATATAGGGAACAGGTACATCCTACAACAGAACACTTTCTCTCAGGACCTGTACAGAATTCGTGGCCCGATGCACAATTAAAATGCACTCTCCCCTGTTCAAGGGACTTAAGAATTTCCAGCTAGAGACTGAAGAGCATTACAAGTCCCTTCTGACTGTGAGGCCTGTGGGATTGTGCAGGTCACACATCCATGCCTCCAGCCTTGCCCTCTTCATCCTCAACAGTCAAATGGGCTAAGGGGAGAGGTGTGGACACTAGCCAGAAAGGTAACACTTGGGACTTGTGGGTAACTGAGAGAACAAAAGTCCTGTAGCTCACCTAGCATGTATGTGTGTTGAGGATTGAAACCAGGAACTTTTATGCATGCTAAGCACATGCTCTTTCACTGAGCTACATTCCAGTCCCCATGGTGTACCTCCATTACCTAGCAGTATGTAATGACCACTAAAGAATGAAAAACAAGACATAAACTCTAGATAGGAAGGGGAAAATTCAGAGAAGAGGGTGTAACCTTGCTAATGAGAGACAGAGGAGGGGAAGCTGGGAGGACCCAGGAAGACCAAACAACCTCCAATACCAAGAAGGTGTGTCACAGGAGAAGGGAACATTGACCCAAACTGGAATAAGGTAATTTGAGTTTACTTCCTAATGAATCGCCTGAAATTTTTGGGCCAGATTAAGATTGCAATCTTTGCAAACATAGATAGAATGGTAGTTTTGTAGAATTTACAACTAGTTATAAACAAGCAGAACCAAGATATTAATTAGTCACTTATCAATGTGGAGGAAAGTTCCCAATAAGGGACCATGAAGTAGCACTTTTATTGCTTGAGAGTATCATTGTGAGGTTCATGTTGGAAGGCACCATGAACTGCTGGTTGGGGAAAAGGATCTGTATCTTGGAGCCTCTTGTTTTCTTGTCTGCAGTGTGGTCAGACAAGATGCACTTGGAGAGTGACGAGCTATCTCCTTAATATTCAGTGTTAGAGCAGCAAGGCTGTGGGGCCTGCTGCCTGGGCATGAGAGGGGCTGTCACTCTCAGGTTCTCTCCCCTCACTTCTTTGCCTGTTAGTGTAAGTCAGCCTACCACTTTTTCTATCAAAATTCTCTCAAGTCCTGCTTTGAAATTAAGGGTTCTTTCTGTTTCATTCCCACTGCATCCAGCTGTCATCCCCTCTACTTAATTTATCCTTATATTACACTTAGGTGTTTGCACATCTGCCTTCCTCACTTCTTGAGAGTAAGAACTGATCTAATTCATCTGTGATTTTTCTCTCTTGGCCTGGAACCTAAGCTTCACAGTTAGTAAATCTTAGGTAGGTTGAATCCTATTAACTTCCCCCTGTACCATGAAAGGGACAGTCTGATAAATGTATGTTCAGTCACGCAGACTGCCTAAGCTCTCGGTGAACTTGACTCTTAAACCTGCATTGTTACACAGTTGATTCTTGTATATGTACTAATAGTCTCACAAGATCACCAGGTACAAAGAGTGTGGTCCATGTCCTAGTACAGCTCACACTTCTGTTGTAGTTTGTCCTAGGAAGCTTCTCATTTCTCCCTTGGTGATTTTAGAGATGTCCATGACTTCAACCATCACCCACTGACCAATAACTTCCCAATTTCATACCTCTGGTCCTCACACACCTCCTAAGTTCCGCAACTATACAGCCAGTATCTATGCACGTATTCATCTGAATGTCTGTGGGCAGCTCAACCTCAGCATGAGCACCACTCCCTCAAAATACATTAGTTTCTTGGGGCCAGCAGGTGATTACTACTACATATGATTTGAAGGATGATAAAAGCCTCTCCAGCTAGACTACCTTTTCCACGATATAAGCCATGCCTTTGATTAAGATACAAGAACTTCAGAGATCTCCACTGAGAACATATAGCATATGGAACAAGGCTGGTAGATCTGGTGTATCTCCCGTTCTGAGAAATGTGAGGAAGGAACAAGGTCTCATGACTTAATTCCACCTCTTCATGAGAGAAGGTTGGTGGCAAGTTATAAAAGGGAAGGCAACATCTGTTTGGCCTTACACCTTGTCTAAACCCACAGAAGGCCCATTTTATCTCCTGCAAAAATGGAAGGCAGGACACAGGATCTCCTCTAAGGGTGTAGAGGACAGTGAATCACTAGCTGCACTGCCCCAGTATGAATGCAAACACATCTGCACACCACACACGCATGCAAGCAAACACAGGTGAAGACGCATATAAATGAACGCTGCGGCCAGTCTCACTCAGTGGGACCAAAGTTGTGACCAGAGAAACCAGTGATAAACAGAAGCTAGCGGTGTCCCACAAGGAAAAACAAACAAAGGTGAGGTGCTGAGTGGCTATCAAAAATGGCACCCCAAACCCTCTGGAGAATTTGTGGAGCTGGGAGAAGAATTGGTTACTACCAGATGCTTTCTTGTGCTGCCCAACACACACGCACACACACACACCTACATGCACACAACACATGCATACCTCAACCCTGTGGCACTGGAAGGCAAGCGCCTTTGCTCCCCACCCCATCCCCACCTCAGGCCTGTATTCATCACTTATCCCCAAATATCTGGCCCCTGCGTCCATGGGAGCACAGCAGACTGTGGATACTGGAGAACACTCATGCCCTACACAACTCCAAGACTGGCCTGGATACAAAAAATCCATTCCAAATCAATTTTGGAAATGGGTGTGTACAAAGGAGAAAGTCATACAAAGACACACAAAAAATAATAAGTTTCCTCCAAGCGTCCAAGTCTTAATTTTCACATCTCTGACCAAAGTTTCCTTTCCTCAAGGCATCAATACCTCTATATTCCTCGCTCCCAAACCCCCAGCCCCACTCCACCCTCATCACTTTCTTCTATCCCTAGGCATCTGGCCAACATTTTTCTCTGCTTTCCTAGTGAAACAAGGAAAAGGAACATTTCCCTGACCTGACCTGCAAAAAAAATCAGATTTTTTTTTTGTACTAAGGATTTAACCCAGAGGCATTACACCTCCAAGCTACATCCCCCAGCCCAGTTTTATTTCTTATTTGGAAACAGGGTCTCACTAGGTTGCTGAGACCCTCACTAAATTGTCAAGGCTGGCTTTGAACCTGCAATCCTCCTGCCTCAGCCTCCCAAGTACTGGAATTATAAGCATGTGCCACCATGCCCAGCTAAAAAATTGGATTTTTAAAGAGACAGATATATTATTTTTTAAAACTGCCTTGTTTTAGACACCTTCACTGACTGCTTATGGTATTTTACGATTTGTCTAGAAAATTATTAGACTCACTAAACTACATTCTAGAAGCATTAGCATGATGAAAATTACCTTTGTGCTTGCTTTTTATTTTGTTTTTCCTGTAAGCTTTCAGATGTTCAGACATAATGCAAGCTGAGAACACTATTTGACATTTTGGGCACATTCTCACCTCCAAGCCTGCGGTTTCACCATGGATCGCCTGGGAGTTTTCCCCTGAGGCTCGGGGAAGCCAGGCATCTGACCAGGACACGCTGAGTGGGCAGCGGGAATACCCCGCTGGAGCCTGTGACAGAACCAGAGAACAGCCCGTTAGCTCTCTGTTACTGTAACAAATATGCAAGATAACCAACTTTTAAAGAGGAAAGGTTTATTCTGACTGTAGTTTTGGAGGCTCCAGTCCATTTTGGGCCTGTGGAAAGGCAGCACATCATAGCAGGACATACGACAGAGCAAAGGCACTCACCAAGGTCAGAAAGAGAAAGACAGCAGGAGGGGCTGGGGTCCCACGGTCCCCTTTGAGGCCATGCCCCAAAGACCTAAAATCTCCAACTAGGCCCCTCTCTGAGGTTTCTACCACCTCCCACAGCCAATTGGGGGACTGTGTTTTTAACCCATGGGCTGTAGGGGCTATCTGAGATCCAGACAATGGCAGGTCCACCCGGGCTGACAAAGGCATCCTGGGCCTTCGCTTGAAGAGTCCCTCCAGTTTGAGCAGGGAGGAGAGCCTGTTGCAAGAGAGCAGCTTCAATCGTCAAGTACTGAGAAGGCTGAAGGGGACTTTTCCCTCGTCATCCCACCCCTGCTGAGAATGAATAAAGTATGTGGAAGTGTAACTCAGTTTTATTGGGGAAAAGCAAATTTCTGCAAATAAAATCATATTTGCCCTTAATTTTCATTGTTACAGTCCCATAAAATAAACACCTGCATAAGACATATAACTAGATTAAAGAATATAATAAAGCAGCTGGGCATGTGGCACCTGCCTGTCATCCCAGTACTTGGGAGTCTGAGACAGGAGGATCACAGGTTCAAGGCCACACACAGGACTTAGTGAATCCCTGTTTCAGAATCAAAAGGACTGGGGATGTAGCTCAGAGGTAGAATGCCCTGGGCTCAAGCCCTAGTACACACACAAAAGAAGAAAAGATAAGAATATGACAAAGTATTTGAGATCATATATGTAAAGAAATTATATATTTATGACAAAATATTAATAATTATCAAAAGAGCTCGTGTCATTCGAATTGCCACCTCAAATTTTAAGGGTTATCATTATTCTTATTAGATAATGGCTAACAAAGGCTGGGGGTAGGGGATGGGAGGGAACAGAACTGAGCAAGTGGTACTAGTCAAAGAGAACAAAGTTTCAGTAAGGAGTAAGTTTTGTTTTGTTGTTCTGTCATTTGCTTGATTGCTTGCTTGCTGCTTGCTTTGTGGTACTGGGGATTGAACCTAGGGGCATTCTACCTCCAAGCTACACTCCCAGCCCTTTTTTATTTTTTATTTTGAAACAGAGTCTCACTAGGTAGCTGAAAGTCTCACTAAATTGCTATGGCTGCAATCCTCCTGTTTCAGCCTCCCAAATACTGTGATTACAGGCATGCACCACCACAACTGCATTAAGGAATAAATTTTAAGATCTATTGTACAGCAGGGTTACTATAGTCCATAATAATGTTTTGTATATCTCAAAATAACTAAGAGAGTAAATTTCAAATGTCTACCACAAAAAAATGATAAACAAAGTGGGTCTTGTATTAACTTCATGTAGTCCTTCCACATTGTATACATTATATCAAAGCATTTTAATGTACCCTACAAATATATACAATAAAAGTTTTAAATTTTAAAAATATATTTTTTAAAGATTCTTATTAAGTAAGGTCCATAGAAAGGGAAATAAATGTTGGTTAATAACCTTTGAATGTTGGTCTTTATCTTATACTAACATAAACAGTCTTATTTAAAACTCTAAGCATAGCTATAGCTATTTCTTTGGGGAAATGTTTAATTTACATGATCTAAATGTATGTTTAATAGTTAGGTTCTTATAGCTCTCCATTTGTTTATTTAGTAGCATTTGTAAATTTTTCATGGAGAAATTGGTATCATTACACACAAATTGAAAAGGTTTTTGCTCTATATTATTATAACTAAGAATGGGATGGGTGAAGATGTTCCCAGAGTAAGATTGTTTTCTGTGCAAGACCTATCAGTCTCTACTTATTTTGTAATAAAAGCAGCAGTTAGAGATTTTTTGAGTGAGTGGTACTAGTCAAAGAGAACAAAGTTTCAGTAAGGAATAAGTTTTGTTTTGTTGTTGTTTTATCGTTTGCTTGATTGCTTGTTTGCTGCTTGCTTTGTGGTACTGGGGATTGAACCAAATAATTGCTAAAGTATTTTTAATGTACAACTACCTGTGCTTAAAAATCTCTTTTCCAGCCAGAAGTGGTGGCGAACGCCTGTAATCCCGATACTTGTAAAGCTGAGACAAGAGAATCACAGGTTCGTGGCCAGCCTCAGCAACTTAGCTAGGCCCTCTGCAACTTAGTGAAACCCTGTTTCAAAACCAAGAATAAAATAGGGCTGGGGCTGTAGTTCAAAGGTAGAATGCCCCTGGGTTCAATCCCCAGTACCACAAAAAAAAAATCTCCTTTCCAATTAGTATTAATGACCAAGCTTCTTCCCCACTCCCCAATAAATAAATGGAAACTTTAAAAAATTAATAAGGAACAAATTGCAGAAAGAACTGGTAGGAAGCTTTTGTTTTGTTGTTCATTTCAAACCCCGGTTATAACTGAAAGGTTAACCTAAACTCCCGAGCCAGGAGCTAATGGGGAAAATTAAGATTTTGAAAACTATGTGTTTTATTTACTGCCATTTTGGTTGCTTAAAACCTCATAGTACTAAATGGGGAATTCAGTTTCCTTCAGTCAGTCTGGAATGGCCAACCAGTCTTAAAGCAGTCAATGGGGAAGACCGTGGCAATGAACCTTATTGAGAAAGAAATTGCTTTGAAGGCAATGAAGACTAGGCAGGCAGAGGGTCTTCATGGAAGTAAAGGCTAAAAACATTTTTTAGCATGTGGGCTAAAAACACATCTGGGAACCAAACAAGGGACTGAATCCAGGGGTGTTCTACCTCTGAGCTACATCTTATTGTATTTTTCATTTTGAAACAAGGTGTCACTAAGTTGTTGAGGGCCTCACTAAGTTACTGAGGCTGGCCTCCAACCTTCAATCCTCCTGTCTCAGATTCCCAAGTACTGGGATTACAGGCATGCATCACCACACCCGGCTGACCCTTTTCTTTAGAAAAAGAAATCTCTAATCTTAATACATCTCCTCCACTGCTATGCATCCCTCGTTAAAAAAAAAAAAATGCAAGCCGGGCGTGGTGGCGCACGCTTGTAATTCCAGTACTTGGGAGGCTGAGACAGGAGGATCCAGGTTCACGGCCAGCCTCAGCTACTTAGTGAGGCCCTCCGCAACTTAGTGAGACCCTGTTTCAAAATAAAGAATAAAAAATAGGACTGGGGGTGTAGCTCGGAGGTAGAATGTGCCTGGGTTCAATCCCCAGTACCAAAAAAAAAAAGAAAGAAAGAATAAAAAGTAGGGCTGGGGGTGTAGTTCAGAAGTAAAATGCCCCTGGGTTCAATCCCCAGTGACAAAAAAAAAAAGGCCTCCAAGCTTTTTCTGTTTAACGCTGGAGAGCAAACGTGGAAGTCATCAGATGGATAAATTATCAGGCTTAAATATGGTTTTCAGAGAAAATCTTCTTACTCCTTTCCTCTAGGGGGACCCTTATCTAGACTTTTAAAGAATTCATTTTGATTAAACCATGATTGAAGCAAGATAAATCTATGGCAGGCAGCATAGTTTTCTATCACCACACAGTTAATGGTGAAAAAGTATCTGACCATGTTGTAAATCCATTAGAATAAATTAATGGCTCCACTGACATACTCAAAATAAATATGTGCCTGTCATAAATGTAATTAAATAATTCAGTGGAAAAATTAAATGTTGAAACAATTACCCACATGGTTTAAAGCATTATGAAAATATTATGGAAAAGAAAAATGGAAGCTGTTATTAATAGAACATGGGGATTTTCATGTCTTTGACTTTTTTCTCATTCCCTCCTAATGAAAGGAAAAAGAAAATAATATTTATAAAGTGCTTTATATGTGACAATAAGTACTTTCATATCCATCAGTCGATTTGCTTATCATAACAACTTTGTAAGTTCATTTTACAGATAAGGTAAAGGTAACTGAAGCTTGGAGAGATGAGGTTAATTGCCCAAGATCACTTGTCAATCAGTGTCTGAGTTAGCATTCCAGTTACGATCTATTCAGCTCCAGGGTACCATGCTCTTTCATGTGTATCATTCACCTCTCGCCTCGACCCTCTGTCTCATGACGCTTCTCTGTAGAAGCCACTGACTGCAGCCTTACCCACTCCCAAGCTACCCTCTCTCTCCAGTCCCATCCTATTGCAGTCAAGGAATGCAGATTCCTCTTCCTGGCCCCATGAACATATCCCTGACTTCTATTTAATGTTTAATCTGCAAGTGTGAAGGAGCAGTGATATAAAAAATAATAATTAAAAGAAAATGGGGGGCAAGTAATGAAATTGGGGGCTCTCTCTTTCTCTCACTCTCTCAGAATCTACAGAAATCTGCCTATTAATATAAGTCCCTAGTGGTGAGAAGGTACTGGGAGGGCAGCCAACAGTAAGTGGGAGTGGGTGTGGGAAAATGAAAAAGGAAGAAAGAGAGCTGGCCATATGTAGCAAATTATAAATTCTCTGGCTGCAAATATAATGTCTGCAGTCCAGGGCCCCTTAGGGGAGCACACCTCAGACACACTGTAAGAAACACTTGGGTAGGACTCCTTGAATGCCCAACCAGGGCAACCGAACCCTTCAAAGGTGTGGCTCTTCTCCAGAATCAGCAAGCTCTAGAGACTGATGGGCTGGTGTTAACAGAGATAACAACATGATTTCAGGGCAATCTCCCAAGCCTAGCTCCATTTAGGCCTGTGAAGAAGCTGATACCCTGGCATAATTCAAGCTTAGAGGATTCTGAAAATGTACAAGTTTTCATTAACCCATAGTTACAGTCATCGAAGAACACAGACTTAGAAGTATAGGGATCCCTGTGCAAGAGAGACCACCTTAGACAAGAACGTGCAACATCGGCACCACCCCCAAGAACACATTCTGCAAAGGAGAAGAAGCTGAGAACTACTTGGTATAGCTTGGATATCCCTTCCCCACAAACTGCTTCCTCCATTATCCTGAGACAGCCTGAAATTTCCCACTCAATCTTCCCTTCGGAATAGTACCCTCAGAGATCCCTGTGAAAATGTAAACATTATCCTAAAAATGAAACCAAGGCAGCCTGGCTCACTAGAGAGGACAGAGAGCAGGTACAACAGCAGATGTCACTTCAACACAACTCCAGACCCAAACACCAGTGTCCACCACTTCCCAGTACAGCACATAGTTGCATCTAATTAACTCCAACTATGTGTTTCCTCCCTTTTCCTTCTCTCTCAGGTTTTGCAGCAGAGTCTCAGTAACAGGAGAGAGACGTGGAGAATGTTCCACTAGTTACAGCTTATAAAAGGGAGAGGGCTTTACTCTTAGCACTTCTTCTTTTCCCATGCACAACAAGGACTTCCCTGTCAGGTGCCCCCAAGCACCCTGGCCCCTAGGACTGCAAAGTTTTCAGGAAATTAATCATGACTTCTCAAACAAAGTCTGCAGACCCTACATATATATCCAATACAACACAGGATTTGTTTTGACATTTAGACAACTTCTCAGTAATATTTCTGTTAAGTAAAGTGAGCCCATACTGTATTTGTGTTTCTGTATGCTTTCACTATTTTTGACACACATGTGAAAATACTTGCAAGTTTCTGCTTGCCTTGGAGACTAGGAGACCCATAGGCCGCATAGACTCCTGTCACATTCCATCACAGACACCAACTTACGCCAGGTTCTTACCTCCAAGTCATTTCTGACCTCTTTATCTTTCTTTTTGTATTTTAGGATCTTGTAATTTGGTAAATTATTTTAAATTCATTTTGAAATTAGGCAGTGTAAATATCATGAAATTAATGATCATTGGGAAGTTGATGAACTATTTCTCTACACGTAAAACATGCCACAAACTGTGTGGTGTGGTGTGGTGGAAAGCATGCTGGGAAAGGAGACAGGGGACTCAGGTTATATGACCTGCCCCCTCTGGCACAGCTCTGGAAAGAGGGTCTCACAAGACATCCAACCCGTCAGGGCTGGTGACTCATGTCTGTGGAGTAAGGTCCCTGAGTGGACAGCTCTCTGAGGAACATTCCAGGTGCCTGCTTCTCTATTTGAAAGAACATTTTGCCATCTTCCTACTTCCTTTCTTCAGAAATTGTTTTCATCTAAAGTTTGTGTCTAGAACAAACAACAGAGACAAGAGGTGAGGACTGATCTAGCCCCAGGAAATATGGTGAAAATAGAGCTGAACAAGCAACAGGAGAGCCATAAACGGGGAGCCACTTTCTAACTTAAAACTGTTCACTTCACACCCAAACTGAACTGACCACAAAAAGGTACTATTTCATTGAACCTAGAAGTATCTCCCTTTCTCCCCCTCTTTGTGATCAGCACTGCTGGAGAAGATGTGTGTGGGTGTGCTGAGGTATGGGAAGGGGTTGTCAGTGAATGGTAGTTTTGCACACACCAGCTTAAGTGTGGAAAATACTGAACAGCCAGGTCAGGGTCCCATCAGTCAGAATGACACCTAATCCATAGCACTCACAGGCTGAGATGCCACACAGCTCAGTCCTGCCCCTCTCATAAGCCTCTTCCAGCTCCTCTCAGAGGAAGAAGGATGCTGAGATACGGTTGGGGGTGGATGGGTCTGTAGTTCTGGCCCAGTGACCTTAGAACTATCAAATGACAGAATCTACTTACAAAAAGTGCTGCAAACCACAAGAAAGATAGGTTGAATAAGGAAACTGAAGGTTTTTTTTTTAAATATGTCCTGCATCTATCTACCTACCTACCAATCTCTTTTATTTTAAAAATGTTACAAGCCGGGCATGGTAGTGCACCATTATAATCCCAGTACTTGGGAGGCTGAGACAAGAGGATCGTAGGTTCGTGGCCAGTCTCAGAAGCTTAGTGAGGCCCTGTTTCAAAATAAATAATAAAATAGGACTGGGGGTGTAAATCAGAAGTAGACTGCCCCTGTGTTCAATCCCCAGCACCAAAAAAATAATGCTACAAGCACCCACAAAAGCTAGATTCTTAACAGTAACTTCTATCCAATTATATAGTTTCTCCATTCCATCCCCCTGGCTCCACACATATGAAATAGCTAAATCCCATGGTTAGCCTTCCCTTGCTTTTGTTTTGCACAGTTTTATAGTATTTATCTTCACTCACAAAAATTTTATTTTCACTTTGGCCAGATTTGATACTATAAAATTATATCATACTCGTATTATTTTGGAACTTCTTAGCCTAACATTATATTGCTAAGATTCACCCATATTGTTGGACTTGATAACAATTTTTGAAGCAGTATCCATTTTCTTGATAAAATCATTCATGCTTACTGGAGAAATTTCTAAAAGTACAGAAAAATTTACTGAATAAAATAAAACTAATCATAATCCTGTATTTCTTTTGGGTTTTGTCTTTCCAATGCATACATTTTTGTCTCACAAAATTGGGATCATGTTACATGAATAGTAAATAAACAACTAAGCAGATAATTATAAATCTGATGGGTACTATGAAGGAAATGAGCAGAGTACAGTTTCTTTTCTATAATAATAATAATAATAACAACAATGGAATGGAATGGAAACCACTGAGTTGCATACTGTACTGGGTGAATTTTATGGTATGTAAATTTTATCTCAATAAAGCCATTTGTACAAAAAAATAATAAGATGGGAGGACAAAGGACCAACTTAAGGGAGACAGGGAAGAGCTCTAATATACATTATACAGAAGAGAGACTGAAGAGAATTTGGCAAGTCTATTACTACCTTAAATATATTTGATTTGTTGTTATGCATACTTTTTGGAGACCTTAACAATTCTCATTAACAATTTGTTATGTTGCATCATTTCTTACTGTCATTATTTTTAAATGTTTTCTTTAAATATTTTAAGAAATGCTACACTAAAAATGTAGAATACTAGCTGTCAACATTGCATAAATAAGCCATATTTGTAACCAAGCACACAAAAGAATAAACCCATCTGGATTTTTTCACAGATTTTTATGCTGAAAGATCTTTTTAGGTTAATCTGTTTAGAGTTAGGTAAAGTTTAAGACAATTTTTACTGCATTTAGAGTTAGGTAAAGTTTAAGACAATTTTTACTACATGGTCCTGCATTATGATCAATTGAGAGGTTAATAAGTAACGACAGTAAAATCACTTTTGCTGCTACGATTAAATATATTCAAGAGTCTTAAAGGACATGCATGAAATACTGCGGAGTCTCCATGACCTGGGTAATTCCATAATCATTTTATGGGTCAGGACTTTAGGCCCTGTGAGATAGACAATTTGTCAAAGTGAATCATTTGCAGCTTGTTATGGTTAGATATAGAATGGCCCCTTGAAGAGCTCATAAATTAGTGTTTGGAGCTGATGTAATTGAGTCATGAGGGTTGTAATCCCAGCAGTGGATAAATCCATTGTAATGGGTTTAACTGGGTGGTGGCCTAGGACGGTAGGGTATGGCTAGAGAAGGTGGGTCCCTGGGAGTGCGGCCTTGGGGATTATATATGGTTCTTCCTCCCCCTGCTCACTCTCTTGCTTCTGGCCTCCATGATGTGAGGAGCACAGCCTATGTGCTCTCTCTCTGCTTGCCACCACCATGCCCCGAGATCCGCGGTCCCCAGCCTGACATGGACTGAACTCGAAACCACAAGAAAATAAATCTTCTTTCCTCCAAGTTATGTGGTCAATTCTTTTAGATTATATCTGTAAGAATGCTGACCAGAACACAGCTAGAATATCAGTTCATTATTGCTGGTTCACCAGCATCCACATTATACAAGGTGGAGATTTAGCAAATATTGAGTTAAGCTAGTCAATACAGACAGACCAGTTGGCTCATTCAACTTGATTGCCATCTGAAATCTGACCAACATACACATCACACAGAAAAATTGTAATGGGCACGATTAATATAATCATATTAGTCAGAATTCCTTCAATTGCAGGTATACAGGCCAATTAAACCAGCCTTTTCAAAAGGAGAATTTATTGGAACCTCATCCTTAGAAAGTCCAGGGGCATTCCAGGCTTACAAATAATACCACCAGGAATCTGCCTCTTGTCCTCCATCTCTTGATTATGCTCCCACTGTATTGACTTCTTTCTCAGACTCTCCCCAAGAAAGGCAAAGATGACCACTGGCAGCTTTAGACTTATACCCACAATCTTATCCATGCAGCTCCAGCAAGAATTTCAGGGCAAGCTCAGACAAGCTGGCTGAGTCAAAAATTGCTCCCGAGTCATCAGTGCAGTCAGGTACATGGGGTACTTGATGGTCCAGGTGTGGGTCATATGCCTGCCCCTGGATACAGAGGTTTCAGTGAGCCCCATCAGAGCCTCAATGCCCCAAAACAAGGAAGGAATCGTACCCACAGAGATGTTAGGTAGGCTAAAACACTGCCCACCACAATGACTCCTTCCCATGGTTTACTATGCTGGTAATAAAGAGTGTAGCCTTGGGCTTTGGAAACTTACCAAGTCTGACATCTCAACTACATGAAAAATGCTGTTAAACTATGATTAAAATGATTACTCTCAAATCATAGCCAGAGGGATTTTTAGGGAGAGTCTGCCTGCAGGGGCCACCTCAGCTCTGAATTTGGAGGAAGAATGTCTAGGATGCATTTGAGTGCTGGAGTTTTGACTCCTGGTGTAACATATGTGTCAGCATATGCATGTGTTGGCATTCAACACTGATGCACCAGCACAACTCCACGACAGCTTCCTGACTTGGGATGCAAAGCTGTGAAACTCCACAAAACAGACTAACATCTTGGAAGCATTCATACTCTTTTGGTGCACATGTGAAATCATTAAGATGAAACTTCTCTGGATATCTTTTTGGCAACCTCATGTCATATAAAGGATGAAGATTTCTGCAGATTATAAATGCTGGAATTGATTATCATAATTTTTTTCCATTTTTTGCTTTGTTTTGTTTTATAGTACTGGGGATTGAATCCAGGGGTGTTCTACCTCTGAGCTACACCCATAGCCCTTTTTATTTTTTGTTTTGAAATAGGGTCTCACAAGGTTGCTGAGAGTCTTGCTAAATTGCTGAGGCTGGCCTTGAGCCTGGAATCCTCTTGTCTTAGTCTCCAAAATACTGGGATTACAGTTGTGCACCACCATGCCCAGCTAAGATTATCATAATTTTATACAGATCTCTCTAAATGTTTCATTATTTGTTCTTTGGGGGGTTGGTTTTAGTTGGTAGTGTTTGTTTTGTTGTTGTTGTTTGGGTTTTTTGTTTGTTTTTTATTTTTGTTTTTTGAGACCAGGTCTTGCTATGTTGCCCAGGTCAGCTCTGAACTTCTGGCCTCAAGCAATCCTCCTGCCTCAACCTCCTGAGTAGCTAGAACTACAGATGCACACCACCATGCCTGGTTTTGTTTTCTTAATACTGTTTTATTATATCATCAGCCATGTAAGGTAAAAAAAAATGTTCCCATCAACCAGTATGCTTCTTTATAACTACTATTCAGAGATAACCATATTTATTGCCACAGTATATAATTCAGTATTGGGTGTGATGCCCTTATCATAGCAAGTTATCTTTTGAAATCAATATTCTTGAAAATCAGACTATCATCAACCAGGTTCCTATACATGAATGACGAACTATGCAATATCTGTGCAATGCCCCATAATTTGAATTACAATGCTCACACAAGGGAAAGCGTGCTTCTATTAATGAACCAACATACCCCATAACCAATTTGAACAGCCCCACCCCTGACTTTTCTACTGAAAAACTATAATGAAAGAAATTGCAATTTGAGTTTATTGCTTAGGATTCAGAAACCTTACTAGCTATTTGAATAGAAGTCACTTCACAGTTAAAAACTTACTAACTAGGGACAAGGCTGAGTTTGTAAAACTGGGGTAAAAAGAGACTTATAGGTATCAAGGAGGTAGGTCCGAGTGAACAAAGGAAGTGTTCTTAGGAGCCTCGTGGAGCTGAAACTCAGACTTCTGGAGAGAGAACATTGACTATTTGGTGCTGGTGTCTCTGGGATGGAAGGAGGGGCTCCATGAGCCTGAAGCCTAGACACTGACGGAGGGGGCCTGCTCAGCTGTGCCGATGTCTCTGTGAGGATGTAATGAAGCTGGCCCCACAAGTACAAGGAAAACTCTAAATTGGATTAATTTGCTGCAGCAGCAAGAAACTGCCACCACAATAAAGAGGCATTACTGGGATAATGCTCATAGAACAAGAAGCAGACAGAAGGCAGCAAGTTCCTTCTCCTTCCTCCAGCTTTATGGGCTCCCTTCAAAGCCCCCGGTTTAGCAGAGTCTGACATAGACACTACAGGCAAAGCAAAAATGTAGTGGGCAGGGTCCCAATCCCAGCATCCCAAAGAGTATAAAAGCGCTGAAAATTGGAGATCTTTGTTATTGCAGGAAAACCCAACCTGTCCTCAAAAACAACCTGTGTGCTAGAAGTCAGGATAATGGTGCCTTCTGATGAGTCACTGGTAAGAAGGAGGCGTGAAGAGGGCCTCCCTGGGCTCTGGTGATAGTCTATTTCTGGGTGCTAGTTTAAGGGGGTAGAGGTTTGCCACCACTTGCTGTTTCTCTCTTCTCTTTCTTGTGCTGATGTTGCCACCCCAATCCCAAGGATGTGTCCTCCATATAGCTCCAAGAGAGGCTTTCTTTAGCCACTTATTGTAAAACCCCTAACTTTAAAAGTCATCCTTCTCAAGGAGACCTTTGAATTTGAAACAGAAATCCTAGAGAAAGATGTATATATGTGAGTATAAAGATGCATATTTGTGATATATAAATACCAATATATCAAAATATATATGACTATACATAAATATGTATAAACACCTCTTCTCCCCATTTTATACACCAAAAAAATCTGTGTGTGGGGTGTGTGTGTGTGTGTGTGTGTGTGTCTGTGTGTCTGTGTGTGTCATAGTTTTGTGCCCTTATATGCCAACCATCTAGAGATTGCAGTCATACAAAATTTTATAATTTCTTCCTTTAAACAGCTAACCAAAAACACTGTACCAAAGATCATGATGGAGAAGGAAGAGAGAAACTGAATAGATGTGAAGATGAAGGAAACTGCCACCCCAGGACAGTCACTGGATTCTCTAGATTATGGATGGTGATGGCAAAGACTGACCTAAGAATCCACAGGACTGACTGGGGTGCCCTCTATTGGGGGCCACCTTGGGTCATAGGTTAGAGGGTAAGTCTGAACTCTGGAAGTCAGGAATGATACCTACTTGGATTTTGCAATCAGAGTATTTCAAGAGCCTGGTTCCACCACCTGTGTGTCCATCAACAGATGAATAGATGAAGAAAATATAGCATACATACACCATGGAATTTTACTCAGCCATAAAAGAGAAAGAAATTATGTCACTTGACTGGAAAATGGAAGGAACCAGAAAACATCATGCTAAGTGAGATTAGCCAGACTCAGAAAATCAAGGACCACTTGTTTTCTGTCATACATGGAAGCTAGAGAGAAACTAGGAAAGAAAGCTGATCTCATGTAAATTAGGAGAGAGACCAGTAAAGTTATGGAAGGGGGCTGAGGGAGGGAAAGAGGAGGTGTGAAGAATGAAGGAGACCAAATTATGCCGTGTGTGTATGAATATATCATAATGAGTCCCACTATTATATATAATTATAATGCACCAAAAAATTAATAAAATAAATTTAATAATTGAGGGGGAAAATACCCTGGTTCCAGGCCATATGTCAGGGAAGCTGCATTTGTATTGGGCCACCCAGAACACAGGAGTGGTTTGAGGGTGGGCGTTTCCTCCATTCACATAGTGGTCAGGGGTTATTCACAGCACAGAACCTGGAGGGTTGGGAAGCGTGCTTCAGCATTATTCTCATGGCACTAGAACAATTCTGTGGAATTCTTCAGTGGAGATGGTTCAGGGCATGGGAGCAAACATGGTGGCATGACTCCCAGGGGCCTAAGGTAAAAAATTCAGACCCGGAGAATCAAAGTCCAAGGCATGATACATGCCCACCACTCATCCCACCAGTACCAGAATACACATTTACACCATGCAATGCAGTTAAAATGAACATCAAGGGCAGTTATTTCATGTATCTCTTTAATGTTTATATGATTACCACCCTCATGGTTAAATCCCAATAACTTCAAAATAATGCCAACATGATGAAGGAGATACACAGATCCCACTTACACTTCCTGATATCTCCTTTCCCCTCTATATTGCTTTCACATCCTGAAACTGCTCCTAAACCTCTCTCCCAGTGCTTCATGCAGTGCTCTTCCAGCTCCTGCCCCCAGATGCCTCTTGGATAGTTCACCTCCCTTCCCTCAGCCCAGGTGACAGTATTATCATCCTTAGGACGTGGGAGAGAGGGGTTGAAAACTGGAAATGTTCCTATACTAACCTTTATTCTGTTGTATTCCAAAAAGGAAACATGAAAGACATTAGCCAGAGCCCCCCTAAGGTGGAGTGGTGGAGTGTGTGTGCCTGCCTGCGTGCGTGTGTGCGTGCATGCGTGAGAGAGAGAGAGAGAGAGAGAGAAGAAGAAATATTTAAACATGTCTGAATACAGGTGATGTTGATTGATAGGTACACCTGCATTCTATAAACTGGATTTGGGAGAAGAGAATCGCTGTCAAGAGAAATTGTGGAGAATGAATTATGTATAATTTAAAACATGGTCAGGTCTATTCGCATAGACAGCTCCAAGACTAGTGCAAACACAGTGAATAAATATATACAACATCAACAAAGGCAAGCTGAGATTGAGAAGGAGATTGGAAAAGCAAAACTCCTATTGTTTGGGATAAATTTTCTTCAGTGGATTGAAAGCCGGCATTGGGGGCAGCCCACAGAGAAAACAGATCACATGTGTTACTTCAAGCTTGCTATGAGAAACTTAACAGAGAGCAAGGGAAACCATAATAAGGCTGGGTTTGTTATAATTCACTCGTAGTTCTTTTATTTTGGTGAGATAGTCTTTCCCTTGACTTGACCACACAAATAACATGTGGTTTTGTTTATCGTGTTGTGAAAGGCAAGAAAACTAGAGCAGAGGTGCAAAGCCAAGAGGGCAGTGGTGGCATGCATCTTCCACTGACATGAAGTCAAGTCCCCAAGAATACATGTGGGCCATCAAAGAGAGTCCCCAAAAAAGGATGAATTTCTTTTAATAGTAAATGGACCATTTCTTTTTTGAATTTTTATTGGTGCATTATAACTGTACATGATAGTGAGATTCATAGAGATACATTTATATATATGCATAACATTATTTGGTCTGTTTCCTTTCAGGATTAGGAGTACCTCCTCTAATTCCCTCCTCCTCTCTCCCCTGATCCCCTTCCACTACTCTATGGTCTCTCTCCTCATTTACATGAAGTCCTTTTTCTTTCTTTTTTCCCTCTAGCTCCATATATGAGAGAAAACATGTAGCCTTGATTTTCTGAGGCTCGCTGATCTCATGTAGCATGATGTTCCTCAGTTCTATTCTAATTGGATCTTTTTTTTTTTTTTGCGGTACTGGGTATTGAACCCAGGGGCATTCTACCTCAGAGCTACACCTCCAGCCCTATTTTTTATTCTTTATTTTGAAGCAGGGTCTCACTAAGTTTGCGGAGGTCCTCACCAAGTAGCTGAAGCTGGCCACGAACCTGCGATCCTCCTGTCTCAGCCTCCCAAGTACTGGGTTTAATTGATCATTTCTAACAGGTCTTCCAATCAGCAAATATCACTTTAATAATCAGAAAAAATAATAAATATTTTTTAACTACTGAATGGGTCTTACCTTTTTTTTTTGCAGTATTGGGGATTGAACCCAGGGGCATTCTACCTCTGAGCTACACCCCCAGCCCTATTTTTTATTCTTTATTTTAAAACAGTGTCTCACTAAATTGCAGAGGGCCTCACTAAGTAGCTGAGGCTGGCTGTGAACCCTGATCCTCCTGTCTCAGCCTCCCAAGTACTGGGATTACAAGCGTGCACCACCATGCCCGGCAGGGTCTTACCTTTTTGCTTCTTCAACTTCCCAACTCTTGATGCACACAACATTGCTTTAAAAAAAAAAATCTCTTGATAGTTCTAACCATGCAGGTCAATGGATTCCTTGCAGTGCCTGGGAGATCTCAAAGGGCTGTGATACCATATAAAGAAAGGTATATCAGGGACATTATCTCCAAAGTATTACAGCAGCAGTGACCTGCAGTAGCTCAGCTGACTGATGGCTTGTCTCTCACAGACTTAGCAGAATAAGATTTCTGGCCCTCAAACTCCTGCAGTGCTTGACATCTGACCATTCAAAGAGAGAATGCAAAAAGTGCACATTGTAAAATAACAGTGAGAACAAGGATAAGAGTCCTGCATGCTGGTTGCTGCAGTACATTTCTTGAAAGAATAGTACTTATTCTTGAGAAATTTATATTGTAAAAATTAAGACTGCAGATGGGAATCCATCATCGAAAATAGAGGGAGCTGGGTGTGGTGGCACACACCTGTAATTCCAGTACTTGGGAAGCTGAAACAGGAGAATCACAGGTTTGAAGCCAGATTCAGAAACTCAGTGAGGCTCACATCAACTTAGTGAGACCTTGCTTCCAAGTAAAATAAGGCCGAGGGTGTAGCTCGGAGGTAGAATGCCCCTGGTTTCAATCCCCAGCACCTCAAAAATTAATTAATTAATCAATAGGTAGAGGGGTTGGGGTTGTCTGGTAGGGCACTTGCCTGGCATTTGTGAGGCCCTGGGTTCAATCCCCAGCACCATGAAAAAATAAAATACATGGAAATGTTCAGAGATTGAAAAATAAACATATGTTTAATACCTTTATTCTATTATGCATATTTGCCAATAAGTTTCCTTCAAGACAAGACCTATACCTTTCTCTTTAGCTTCTCAGTTGTTCCCCAACACTTGGGATCCCACCCCCATGGCTTTTCCAAACACTAATTCATTCCAAAATGAGGGAGTGATGGCTGGGGCAGAAGTTCTACCAGTGAACCTGTGTGTGTGTGTGTGTGTGTGTGTGTGTGTGTGTGTGGTGTGTGTGTGTGTGTTGTGTTGTGTGTGTGTTATTCCATTTTGTGTTGCTATAACAAAATACCTGAGGCTGGGTACTTGATAAAGAAAAGAGGCGTATTTAGCTCACAGTTCTGGAAGTCCAAGAGCATGGTGCTGACATTTGCTTAGCTCTGGTGAGGGCCTCATCACAGATGGCATCTTAATGGCAGGAGTGTGTACAGGAGTTCACATGGAAAAACAGGAAGCCAGAGATCAAAGAAAGGCTAGTCAACTTTTTATAACAACCCATGTTCACGGGAACCAATCTAGGTCCTGAGAGAGATACATTAATCCCTTCCAAGGGTGGCACCCCAATGACCATAAATGTCCCACTACCCACTAGCCCTCACATCTTAAAAGTTCCAACACCTCTCACATCACCATACTGGGGACCAAGCTTCCAGCATATTAACCTTTGAGGAACAAACCATAGCGAATCGTAGTAGTGTGAAACTAAAGATTCTGTTGACTCTTACACTTTTTTTGAATAGAACCACAATATCCCTCTTTGGTTGAATTTTCACTTCATGTTAATATATATTTTTTTCTTTACATTTTCAAGTGGTCAGCTCTGTGTATAAAGAGTTATATTAGCCGGGCGTGGTGGCGCACGCTTGTAATCCCAGTACTTTGGGAGGCGGAGACCGGAGGATCCGGGTTCGCGGCCAGCCTCAGCTCTCTCTCTATCTCTCTCCCTGTCTCTCTCTCTCTCTCTCTCTACCTAGTGAGGCTCTCCGCAACTTCGTGAGACCCGGTTTCAAAATAAAGTATAAAAAATAGAGCCGGGGGTGTAGCTCGGAGGTAGAACGCCCCTGGGTTCAATCCCTGGTACTGCAAAAAAAAAAAAAAAGAGTTATATTAGAAGAGTAAATATATGCCCACTCTGTTAACCTTGCTTGGATATGCCTAGTGGTGAATTCCTGAGTACGCAAGTTTTGTGTGAATGAGAAGTTAATGTCTGGTGTTACAGCTATGCAGTATGAGTTTAAAACATGTTAGATCTGGCAGATAAAGGCATTGAGGAGAGGCAATAATTAGTGCCAGGCTCCCTGCTTAGAAATGCTGTGGCTAGCATATTTTCCTTGCAGTGAATTATATTATTACATGCACTGAATTTTGACAACTGACTATCTGAAGCCTATATGAAGGGCAAAACATTTTTTCTATAAAAATTGTTTAATTCTTAGAAATTAACACTGAAAATGGACTTGAAAGATCCCTTATGAACCTGCATAAATCCCAATCCTTGGGAGCTCTTTCTAAAGAGCAATCTGGAGGTGGCTGTATTGGTCAGATCAACAGAATTCACAGAATGAAGAAAGGAAGGGAGGGGGAAAAAAAGGATTTACTAGATTAGCTCACAACGTAGTCCTGAATTTCGACCGCACGTGAAAAGTCAGAGGAATCAGCAGCTGGTTGGGCGGTCTAAGAGCTGGAGCCCCAGGATTGAAGCAACCACCAATTCAGTCCAGTCCAAGATGTGAAGATAAGGAAGCTCTTTGGAGAAACGATGGTGAAGTTTCAGTTCGAAGAGTTGGAGGCCGATGATCTCAGACGAGAGCAGAAGATCAAGAAGTTCTCCAAGGAAACGGCGAAGTTGCAGACTGACGATCTCAAATGAGAGCAGATGTGTTTTCCTCAGGAAGAGTCACAGCTCAGCTCTACGCGGCTTTCTCCTTCCTTTTATCCAAGTCCTGCACCTATCAGAACCCTGCTGCCCACATTTAGGGCAGGACTTCCGGTTCAATCTGCTGTTATACAACCAAAGTCACATGATCTTAAGAGGGTCAAGTTGACAAACCAGACCAACTATCACAGTGGCTCACTGCTGAGGTTCAGAGAGCAGGTTCTTAGGTGGCAGTCCTGTCCTTTATGGCAGGGGTAATCCACAGACACCATAAGGACAAGGGCAGGAAGAGGAACTGCCAGTACCAACAAGTATGAATCCACCGAGCTCACCAGACTCTTCCCCCAAACTAATCCTCACCTAGGGAATGCTAGTTCCCACATGCCTCTTCATTGAAGAGGCCGAGAAATATAAGCTGAGAATGATGGCAAGATGGTACCTCTTAAAGGGAAATGGATAGACTGGTCAAGGATAGTAGAGCATATTTAAACAAAAAGGTTTTAGAAATATAGTCCTTACATTAGTGGGGGAATTTCCAAAAGTTGTGTGTGGTCTGCACCATATTTTCCCAATTTATTAGTGCTGTTCAAATATACCGGTAGAATCAACTCAATGTGTGTGCTGGAAATTCCAGCCCTTTTTCCAAAATACTCTCTTGTCGTCACTTCAGACAACTGGCATTCTAATCAATGTCATATTCCAGAGAATGGAATGTCAAAGAAAGAGGAAGAAGAAAGCCCTGTTCCTCAAAAGCTTAACCACCTCTAATCACAACTCTAAATTGGGGTGCTTGCAAAGTCATCACCTCCCTCTGGGCTGACTCCCCCAACTTGAGGCTCATCCTGCATGACTGGGTGAGGACATTTTTCAAATGTCATGTGATAGGATACATTGGTTGTGGACATTTCTTCACCTCCCACTCATTCCTCCCCCAAGTCCAATCTGGCCCTATTACTCTCCTATTATTACACCTGAAAAATAGCTTTTACTGAGGTTACACATGGGCTAAGATGACCATGATTCCAGTCCTCGACTTACTAGATTTCTCTGCAGCTCTTGACCCTCTTACCCATTCCCTCCTCTAAGCCCTCTCTTTCCTTGGTCTCGCTGACATCCCTCTCCTGCCCCCTCCAACCCCAGCTCTCTGCTTCTCCTCCTTACCCTCCCTTAGAGCTCTTTTAGCCTGGCCATTAAATGTTTGAGATATTCAAGATTTGGCCCTAAAAGCTTACTTTTCTTTGCACTTTGTATTCCTTCCCTAGTTCATCTTGTCTATATCCATAACCATCAGTCTGCAAAATTTCAGGAGACACTGTTCATACCATGAACTATGCACATGGCTCCCCTTACAGTGGTACAGTGCATTGTTTGTGTGGTTATAAGGGCAGTTCTACTGACTCCTGTGGCTTTAATTACTATTTATACATTATGATTCCCAAATGTACATTTCAGGCCCAGAAAACTTTGAACCTCAAGCCTTCATAATCAACTGACTACTTGAGATTCACTTGTTCATCTCAAAGACACTTCAAATAGCATGTTCAAAACTGAACCCTTGCCGGGCGTGGTGGCACACACTTGTAATCCCAGTACTTTGGGAGGTGGAGACCGGAGGATCCGGGTTCGCGGCCAGCCTCAGCTCTTTCTCTCCCTCTCTCTCTCTCTCTCTCTTTCTCTCTCTCTCCCTCCTTAGTGAGGCCCTCCGCAACTTCATGAGACCCGGTTTCAAAATAAAGTATAAAAAATAGGGCCGGGGGCGTAGTGCGGAGGTAGAATGCCCCTGCATTCCATCCCCAGTACCGCAAAAAAAAAAAAAAAACTGAACCTTTGCTCTGCCTGGACAAATCCAGTTCCCCTTCACCATTTCCTGTCTCCATGAATGGCACCAGTAGCCATCCAGTTGCCCAATCTAGAAATCTGTAAGGCATCTTTGTATCTTATCTCTCTGATGCTATCGACAAATGATCTGTGTGCTATTTGTTTATCTGTCTCCCTTCACTAAACCCTAACTGTTGGGAGCCATCTTAGTCCATTCAATAAGGTCACCATTTCAGACTGGCTTAGCTATGTACCTTCCTTGGACCAGATGGGATAGAAAGGTAGACTTTAATGACCTCCTATTCTCTCTGAAATGTTTACCTTGCCCCTCCCTAAACCTGGCTTGTGACCGATACACCCTAAACTTAACTCTGACCTCCTTTCCGTTTGCTTTGTTTAAGCCTTTAATAAAAAAAAAAAAGGACACTGGCTACAGGAGGCCAGGAGAATTGCCTGGCTCCTCCTCAGCCGACTCCGATATTAAAAAATAATTTTGGACACAGAGTTGTTCATGCAAATGCAGCACCGATCCATCACACCCTAATCCTTTGAATGTTGGACTCTCTTACTCATCATTGTGTGTCCAGAGCTAGAAGGATGTCTGTCTGGAATACAGCATTTGTTGAATGAAACAATAAAGTCCTATTAATTTTACCGTTTCTCTGTCTCGTAAATCACCTCCTTTGGCATCCAGCCCCTTGCCTGGGTTGACTCCTTGGGTTCCCTCTACTCATTTATTTAGTATGTGTTCATATTTCAGATCTCAACTCAATATCACTTCCTCAGGCAACCTCTTCTGATGGCCTCAACTGGATCAGCCCCTCTTTCGATGCTCTCAGAGCTCCTTTTACTTTCCCGATCTGCTCTCCACGACATGTTTTTCTTTTGTCCAAACTCTTTCTAAATCATTCTCTTCTCTTCCATTCTCTCAAAATTGTTAATTCAACAACAACAACAAAAAAAAAAGTACCAAATACCAGGCACTGAGGTAGGTGATGAGAATCCTAAGATAATAATATCATGAAGTTCAGAATAGAAGCCAAGAACACACAGTAAGTACATAATATCTGCAAAAATAGAGAAGAGTACAAAGAAGTGAGGAGGTCAAAAGAAAAGGTGATTAACCCTGTGCAAGTGGTAAGGTCAAAGAGGTCTCAGTGAATGGGTTTTGCAAGACAGATTTTTCACTCTTACTTTCTTGCAAACTGTTCCTGTATTCAGCACATTCATGCACATCACTTAGTTTCCAATATTTTATTTTAACCCACTCTCCACGCCAGCCCTAGATAGTTTAGGTCTGGAGAATCTTGCCATTCTCCTCCATGCCTCCCCTTTCTGTGGATGCACAGAGTGTGTGTGTGTGTGTGTGTGTGTGTGTGTGTGTGTGTGTGTGTGTGT